>CAJPDP010003428.1:0-11765 GCA_905336975.1 Bombina variegata variegata
CCAAGGAAATTCCAGAGGCTTTCTGACCTTTTATGGAGCCAGAAAAAATAACAAATAGACTAGAAGTCTTTCTGAAATTTTTAGTAGCCTCAACATAATATTTCAAAGCTCTTAACACATCCAAAGAATGTAAAGAACTTTTAAGAGTATTCTTAGAATTAGGCCACAAGGAAGGAACAATAATTTCCCTATTGATGTTGTTAGAATTCACAACTTTAGGTAAAAATTTAAACTAAGTCCGCAAAACAGCTTTATCTGGATGAAAAATCAGATAAGGAGACTCGCAAGAGAGCGCAGACAATTCAGAAACTCTTCTAGCAAAAGAGATAGCAAAAAGAAATAACACTTTCCAAGAAAGTAGTTTATTATCTAAAGAATGCATAGGATCAAAAGGATGAGCCTGCAAAATCTTTAAAACCAAATTGAGGCTCCAAGGAGGAAACATAGATTTAATAAACAAGTTTCATACAAATCAAAGCCTGAACAAAACCGTGAATATCAGGAAGCTCAGAAATCTTTCTATGAAATAACAGAAAGAGCAGAGATTTGTCCTTTCAAAGTAGGACAAACCTTTATCCAAACCATCCTTAAGAAACGGTAGAATCCTAGGAATTCTAAAAGAATGCCAAGAATACTCATGAGTGGAACACCATGAAATATAGGTTTTCCAAACACTATGATAAATCTTCCTTGAAACAGACTTACGAGCCTGTATCATAGTGTTAATTACTGAGTCAGAGAAACCTCGATGACTAAGAACTAAGCGTTCAATTTCCATGCCTTTAAATTTAGAGATTTGAGATCCTGATGGAAAACTGGGCCTTGAGACAGAAGGTTTGGTCTTATAGGAAGTGACCAAGGCTGGCAACTGGGCATTCGGACAAGGACCGCATACCAAAACCTGTGAGGCCATGCTGGTGCTATCAGAAAAACATAAGATTGTTCCATTATGATCTTGGAGATTACCTTTGGAAGAAGAACCAGAGGTGGAAAAATGTAAGCAGGTTGTTAAACTAGGGAACTGCTAGAGCATCCATCATTTCTGCCTAAGGATCCCTGGACCTAGAAAGGTATCTGGGAAGTTTCTTGTTCAGATGAGAGGCAATCAGATCTATTTCTGGAAGACCCCACATCTTTATAATTTGAAAAAACACATCTGGATGGAGAGACCACTCCCCCAGATGTAGAGAATGACGGCTAAGATAATCCGCTTCCCAATTGTCTACACCTGGGATATGAATCTAAGAGATTTGACAAGAGTTGGATTCCGCCCAAGAAAGTATTAGAGAAACTTATTTCATTACTAAAGGACTGTGAGTCCCCTCTTGATGATTGACATATGCCACTGTTGTGACAAATGTAAAGTTCTCTCTTCAATAGAAGCCAAGCCTGAAGAGCTCTATTATAGCATAGAGTTCTTAAATATTGATTGGTAACCTCGGCTCTTGAGACCCCCAGACAGCTCCCCAACCTGGAAGACTTGCATCTGTTGCGATCACAGTCCAGGAAGGACAAACAAAGGAGGCCCCTTGAACAATAAGGTGATAGTTTAAACACCAAGTCAGAGACAGTCGAGTGTTGGGATTTAAGTATATCAACTGTGATATCTTAGTATAATCCCTGCACCACTGGTGCAACATGAAAAGCTGTAGAGCAAAGGGGATTGTGTCCGATGCTGCGTCATGATTGCGTCCGATGCTGCAATCATGAGACCTAAAACTTCTATGCACATAGCCACTGAAGAGAATGATAGAGACTGTGTTTTACACAACCTCAGATCAATTTCATTTGTCTCTTGTCTGTTAGAGAAATAGTCATGGACACTGAAACCTAAGAAGGTGGAAAAAGGAAAGCGATCCACTCCTCACTCAAAGTAAAACGAACTTTTATTGAAAAACTTGTTTAAAAACACATGGGGAAGCTCCCATACAATTTACATAGCAGGTGCAGCACTCTGGCTTACGCATTTTGGCTGTATAGCCGTAGTCATAGCCTATAGTGCTGTGTCTTACAACCATATTTAAAACAGAGAAAATGAATTAATTGGCTCAAATTAAAACATTAAATCAACTTTCTTGACTTAACCCAGAAAGGTAAGAATGTTAGGACAGGTGTTTACTGCAAGCCCATAACAGGAAACACTTTATTGCATGGGTACAGCAGTCACCCCCCAAAAAATAAGATTTGCAGTGGCTAAGGAACAGTTCACAAGAATCAGGAGAAATTGTTCCAACAATGCTGAATTTGAAAAAGAAGCCAGTGAACTGAGCACTACACTCAAAGACAGGAAATATCCAAACTATGACATACAATGGGCCAAGAAGGTGGTAGATTATATTCCAAGGGAAAAACTGCTAGCTGACAGAGAGGTAGTACAACACAAAAATAACTTTAGAGGAATAACTTTAAAGGGGCACACTTGTTACAGAATACAGTGCCCAGTACCAACAAATATGTAAAATAGTGAAAAAACATTTCTCTCTTTTAGCAGCGGATGACCAGCTGGTTAATGTTGTGGACAGGGGTATTAGATGTTTCTACAAAAAGAGTAGGACCCTGGGTAGTATTCTAGCACCTACACAACTGAAAAGCAAACCTACTATTACAAGCTCCTGGGGTATTAGATGTTTCTACAAAAAGAGTAGGACCCTGGGTAGTATTTTAGCACCTACACAACTGAAAAGCAAACCTACTATTACAAGCTCATGGTTGAGGCATGTTGGCATGTATAGATGCGGCAGCAGCCATTGCAGACCTTGGGAATATGTTCACATTACCAAGAGCTTTGTCTCCACTTCCAATGGAAGGAGTTTTGACATTCAGTCATGTCTGAAATGCACTACCAACTACGTAATTTACCTGATAACCTGTTCCCAATGCAATTTGCAATATGTTGGCCTTACCTCTAGGGGCATGAGATCCCGGATCAGGGAACATTCATCAACCATTAACATAGGCAGGGCTTCGACCCCTCTGGTAAAGCATTTTTCTAGAACACATAATATCAATCTAAACACGTTCAGATGCTGTGCCATAGAGAAAGTTGCATTACCCAAAAGGGGTGGAAATCTGGATCAAATTCTAGCTAAGAGTGAAATATTTTGGATTTTCAAGCTGGACACCAGGGTGCCCAAGGGACTGAACACATGATATGATCAACTATTGGGAGTAATACCACAAGTCGTTCAGTACTTGGTTCCATGGTGTCCTGGTATATGTATCTATTTATTAATTTATATATGTTGTACTATCGCTTATATAATTTTCCTTTTCTACCAGGGGCCCATTAATTGAGTCCTCAATAAATCAAATTATCCAAAGTTCTACAATCTGAATATTGAGAATATTCATTGAAATTATAGCGTATTTATTATTTTATGCAATGATGTACCTTTGTCATTTTCCAATTATTAAGTCAATAACATTGCTATTTGTATTTTTTTTTTTTAGGTTAAATGTTTTATTGATTTTTCAAAACAATAAACAAAGAAACAAAAGGTACAGAGTATTCGCATTTGTCACATGATCAAGACATCTATCTAAAATAACAGGCAATCCCTCAACATATTTGTAAAATTAAGATCACAAGTAAGCATTGGCAGGTACAGTTCAGGTTTGACAAACAGAAACTTAATATATAAACAGAATGATAAATATGACTTTCACAGCTTTTTTTGTTCCCATAAAAATAGGAGGTCTGCAAAGAAATCTTGCTTCCCATGAAACACATAGTATATTTTTTCTAATGCTAAAACATAGTTAACTTCCTTTAACCACATAGTTACTGTAGGCAGTGCAGGTGTCTTCCATAATCTTGGTATTAAGCGCTTTGCGCAGTTAAGCATACATTGAAATAAACGCTTCCTATAGATGCAGGGGATGTGTGGTATGTTGTTTAGTAGAACAATAGTGGGTGTAAGTGTTATTGAGGTTCCCAATACAGTATTAATGCACTTAGAAATTTCAGTCCAGAAAGTGCCGAGGAGAGGGCAGGACCACCAGATATGGGATAATGTACCCTTTTCTCTACAACGCCTCCAGCATAGGGAAGATGAGTTCAGAAATATACTGTGGAGGCGGTGTGGAGTCAGGTACCACCTGGAGAGTAATTTATAGTTCATTTCGGCAATGATTATGGAGATAGATGACCTTTTTGTCTCAGTAAATATATGGCTTCATTGAGGCTCTGTCAGATTAGTTTTAAGCTCTGTTTCCCATTTAGAGATATAGGAGGGTTTTATAACAGGGAAGGACCCTCTTAACATTTTATAAATTATGGAGATGTGGGACCTATGGATTGAGGGAGTAGTGCATAAGGTTTCAAAGGGGGTGAGTGGTCTAGTAAGGTCCTGTTTATGGGGGCTTGTGGAAATGGCATGTCTAACTTGAAGGTAAGGAAACCATTGATGAAAAGGAGATCCCAGTAATTGAGAAAGTTCAGATTGCGGACGTATCGTGGCTTTATCTAGCACCATATGAACTGGGATATTCGTAGGTATATCCGCCAGATTTGGCTTTTGGATAGCTTGGGAGTCTAAGAGGCTCGGGTTGTTAAGGAGGGGGGTTAAAGGGGACATTAAGCTAGATATCATTTTGTCATGGGCCAGTAATCTGTCCCAGACCCGTAAGGTAGCCGCTACTAGGTAATTTTTGCTAGCTCTGGGGGGGTCTCGATTTGGTGGGGATCCAGCACAATTCACCCATGTTATGTCCTCCTATCAGGATACGTTCTAGTTGGACCCAGGGATTGTTTGGATGAGAATGATTCCAGGCAGTGATGCATGCCAGGTGGGCTGCTCTGTAATAGTCTATAAGGTTTGGTACTCCTAGGCCCCCATGTTCTCTACTAAGATATAGAGTGTGCCTAGACACCCTTGGTTTTTTATGTGCCCATATGAAGAGTTCAAACTGTTTTTGTTGACGGGATAAGTAATTTAGGGGAAGGTCTAACGGGAGAACCTGAAATAGGTACAGGAATTTAGGGAGTAAATTCATTTTTATAGCATTAATGCGTCCTAGCCAAGAGAGATGGCCCTGCCTATGCCAAGTCTCAAGAGAGGACAGTGACTCATTCTGTAGGGGTAAATAATTAAGATCAAAAAGTTCTGTCGGATTAGCAGGAACATCCATTCCCAAATATCGCACTTTATCCGTAATCTGAAATTTAGCATGACTAGAAAGAAATTGGAGTTCGTCCTCTGAGGTATTTAAGGGCATTAGTAGCGATTTCCCCATATTGATAGCAAAGTTAGAAACCTGTTTGTACGCTTCCAACTCTGCAAGCAGGGGAGGTATAGAGGATATAGGGGAGTTTACCGTAAAAATAATATCATCTGCGTATAGGAGGCATTTTTGGTGCACTTCACCAAAGGAAATGCCCTGAATATTGGTATTCCTTCTGATTCTAGATGCTAATGACTCCCCCACCAGAGCGAACAACAGGGGAGAAAGTGGGCAACCCTGCCGGGTGCCATTGTTAATGAGAATTTGTGAGGATAGAGTGTTATTAGCGGAGACCCTGGCTGTGGGATTGTGATATAACGCTTTTATTCGGGTGATCGATGTATTTGAGAATCCGAACCTCGACAGCGTGGCCCAGAGAAAATCCCAGTCCACCCTGTCGAAGGCTTTTTCGGCATCTGTGGACAGTATGGTCAGTGAGGTTTTAGAGGAAACAGCGGTAAATAGGGTTTGTATTACATGTTTAGAGTTATCTTTAGGTTCCCTACTGGGGATGAAACCGACCTGATCGGTGTGAATTAGTGAAAGGAGGATTCTATTTATTCTTGTCGCTAATAGTTTCGCATAGAGCTTAATGTCTATATTTATTAGTGATATTGGGCGATAATTAGTTACTGATTCCGTCAGCTTGCCTGACTATGGAATGACTGAGATTGTGGCCCCTAATAATGACTGCGGGAATTGGGAGGCAGAGTCTATGAAATTAAATAAGCGAAGAAGCTGGGGACTGAGTGGAGATTTAAACAGAACTTAGAACTTAGGTGTGAAACTTAGAACTTAGGTGTGAAATCATCAGGGCCTGGGACCTTAACCTGTGGGAGGTTTTTAATAGCTATTAGGAGTTCCTACAACGTAAATTGCGAGTCCAAAGACTCGCATTGCTCTGTCGATAAGGAAGGGAGGTGTGTTTGCGAGAGGTATGTGTTAATTAGTTCATGCTTATGGAGTGGATCTAAGGTTGGTAAATTGTAAAGGGAGGAATAGTACTCTGCAAATTGGTTAACTATATCGGAGTTGGAGGTATATGAGGATCCATAGGAGTCAACTATTTTAGAAATAAAGGATCCATAAGTCCTTTATTTAAGAGATCTAGCCAAGAGGCGTCCTGCTGTGTTGCTTTCAGTGAAAAATTATTTGGATTTTTTAGTGAGAAGGTGGGTTTAATCAGAGCTGTGAGGATTTAGGGTTATGTTTCAGCTCGTGTTCTTTCGTTCTTTTTTTGGAATTCCGACGCCAGGGTTATGTATATTGCTGCCCTCTGTTTGCGCTGACGTAGCATTTGTATGCTTCCCAGTTATTGGTTACTGAGGTTTCGGCAGGGTTGTTAAAATTAAAGAACTCAGTTGTTTTTTCCAATATATCAGTGGTTACCAAAGGGTCAGAGAAAATCTGGTCATTGAGTCTCCAAAGCTGCTGGTGTTGAGGCTTTGTGGACCATTTAAAGGTAGAGTTAACCATGCTATGATCAGACCAAGAGGTGTGTCAGTCAAAGCGGTCAGCATGCTTTGGTCACAGAGTAAATAGTCTAGACGTGAATAGGAGCGTTGGGGATTAGAAAAAAAAGTAAAGTCTTTAGAAGTGGGATGTCGTAATCTCTAGGTGTCAAAAAAGGGAATAGTGTGGAGAGCTTGCCAGTTGGCTCTTATTTGGCTACTTTGGATATAGGACTTCCATGAGGATGTGTCTAAAGAGGGGGTAATAGGGAAGTTGAAATCACCACCCAGGATTATGGGGCCTTTGGAAATATCCAATAAGTGATTAGTGACTTTTGGAGGTAATGGGCATATAGGGGCGTAAATATTGGCCAACGTAAGTGGTCTGCCATAGTATAGTCCTACTAATATCCTGCCCTCCTGGTCTTGGTATTTATCTAGGAGTTGGAAGGAAATACCTTTACGGAATGAGATGCTAACCCCATTATGTTTCGTCGAGCCGTAATTAAGGAAATGTTGGTCATAGTAGAGGCATGAAATAATGGGTTCATTAGCATTTTTAAAGTGTTTCTTGGATCATGATAATATCTATATGTTTTTTATAGAAGTCGTGGAAAGCAACCAAGCGTTTCTGGGGGGGACAAGAAACCCTTAACATTCTGTGTGGCAATATTAAAAGAGCTAATTTGGGGGTGTGAGGATGTGGGAGCCTGACAGGTGGACTGAATCGCAGGCATTATTTGGAAGGATTAGGATTATAGATTTCTGATGCCCTGAGTTTACACTCTGTACACAGCTTAATTGAGTTCAATCTGTAAACAAATCACCCTGAGGCAAAACTGGGGGCAGGAAAGGGTAGGGAGAGGGAGGGAGAAGAGAGTAGAGGGGAATAGAAAGGAGAAGGAGAGAAAGGTCAACCAATATGGGCGAGGGAAATGGAGAAAGAGAAGATAGTGTGTGACAGCTGGGGGAAGTACGGCTCAACGGAACCCACTCCAACGGGAGTATAAACAATAAAATATACTGCACATGGGGTGCAAAGCCCCATAACTAATACAATAAACTTGATGCTAAGTGTAATAGCATAACGAGAGTAATATCTACGCATGTTACATTGAAGAACAGGTTAACATAATAAAGAAACAACGGGAATGGCATTACAGCTAGGCATAAACATTCAAACATGTAGAGGATTACATTCGTGCGGACATATTAGCTTCAAGAATACACATAGTAAAGGCATATATTTGAAAAACTGTAAAGTGACCAATGATTTTAGGCCTGTTGGTAAATCATAGGATTCGTTCTGTTCCAATTCAGAACACATGAGAGGTCACATAATGAGCAGTCTATGTGGGTGGCATTATTTTTAGTCCCGTGCTTGGGGGGAAAAAAGGTCAAATATTTTAATCACATATTAGTAGGCCCCCTAGCTTTACAATAGTGTGCAGCACGGTACAAGTGGTTATAAACATGAACTGAGTAAACAAGCATATATTAAGACAAACAGTGGAGTACCACGTATATGAAAAAGGAAAGCTCACCTCCCAGGCAAAGAGAGCTCTCCCCTGAGAAGAGGCCATGTATGAGATGTAAAACAAGTAATAAGTATCCCCTCTGCCAAACCTGGGGGTAAGCAGTACGCTATTGGCCATAAGAGTACATTGAGTTGAGCTATGAACAAGAATCCACAAATAGTTTGCAGATGGCAAACATCCATTGGACGAAAGCAGCATGAGGCTGCTCAAAGAAATGTCACTGAGTGGTGTGTTCTTGTTTTCTAATTTGATAAAAGAAAAACTACCATACTCACTAAGATGTAGATCATGTAGTACAGGCCACACGGTCAGGTAACCTCCTAGGAATTAGGAGCCTTGTTGCTTCCTACTTCGCTTGCTAACAATTTCAGACCACAAACCTTGTTGCGGCCTTGGTGGTAGAGATACTACTTTAGCAGGTGAGGTGTCTTGTATTTCAGGTAGAGGGAGGCCAAGTAGTTTGCAGAATTCAGCGGCTTAGGTAGGGCTCAAACATCCATGCCTCTTTCCATTTTTGATGACCTGTAGAGAGACCGGAAAGCCCTATCTACAAGGGATCTGCAAGGAGCGAAGATGAGTAGTGAGAAAGGCAAACTCCTTTCTAATTTGAAGAGTTCTCACAGACAGATCTTGGAAGATTTGTATTTTAGCGCCCATGTAGGAGAAATTAGGCTGTAATCTCGCTAGTTGATAATTTTTCTCTCTATCTCTGTAGCTTTGAAAACATATTATAATGTCTCTTGGAGGTTGGTTGTCGCTTGGCTTAGGGCGCAGCGAACAATGTGCTCTTTCCAAAGGCATTGTGTCAATCACGCACTGACCAGCTATAGCTAGGGACTGGAACATATTTTGGAGATGATCTTGAATATCATCGCTTTTCACGGACTCAGGCACCCCTCTGATGCGGAGATTGTTCCGCCTTGCTCTATTTTCCATGTCGTCCACTTTATTTTCAAGTTCTTTAATTTGTGATTGTTGAGTGTCAAGGGATTGAGACATATCAGAGAGTTCTTTGGCCCATTCTTCTCTATCATCTTCTAGGGCCCCCACACGAAATCCCAGTTCATTAATGTCCCTTTTCAGGTCTGCACACTCACTTCTAATGCAAGATTTAACTTGGTTTAACAACGCCTCTATGGCTTTCATGGTGACCGGGCCACCTTCCTTATGTGTGAGGCTATGCGGTGAGGGTGGCGATGCTTGTGAATCATCTGGATTGTCAGACTGATAGTCATCATCACTTTGTGCTTGAGGAGCATCTGTTTTTTTCTTTTTTTCAGCATTTTTGAAAAAAGTATTTATGGCATTAGGAACATTAGGCTTTAGATTTTTCTCCATCTTGGAGTTTCTGTGGAGTGCCATCCTATGAAGATCGCGCCCACGTGTGGGTATGGACCGTCTTCTGCTTTTATTCTCAAATAGATGATCCCAACAGTCTGCAGTTATTGGCAACGGTTGAGTGTTTGCTACGTTATAGCATGAAGTAGGATATGTAACCACGTTCAGTAGATTAAGGCATAGGCTGGCTCTTGTACCTGTTCTTGATAGGATTAGTGCATAGCAGAGTAAAGGTGCGGTCTGCACTGAGTATAGTGGTATAGCGGGTCAGCCAGACATAGGCTAATATTGTTTTGTAATCCGTTTAATCTTTTTAGTCACAGCATCTGGGATATTATGATGAACCTATCATAAGGTTAGCTGAAGCGAATCTATAATTCTTTAAGGCTTTATTATGTCCTATTAGGTAGTAATGTTACATGCTGAGAGACATTTCTACGCACTGTGTTATCTTAAGGGTTCATGAGTACATAAAGAATAAAGTCTTCATACTACTTTACCCTTTAGGCATTAGTTCGGTACAGTCAAAGCCCTTGTTAAAGTGAGATGGGGTAGTCTGTAGTTGAGCCTCCAGGTTACACGGAGGAGCGCCACTCAAGGCAGGCTTCAGTGTGGCCTAAACCACGACTCGTCAGCAGACCCGTTCAGCAGGGTTAAAACATGCAGCGAGAATCGCATGTGCTCCTAGCGTCTCCGCAAGTTATTTCCTGGCTTTAGGGGCATGCAGCCCGGGTTAGGCAGTCCCTGGAGTGAATCTCCGTTATCGCCGTAACAGGAGCTCTAATGTGGTGCGGCCATCATGGATGCCCGCCCGCACGCTCTGCTCCCCCCTGCTATTTGTATTTTATGTTTGGGCATCTGTATAACTCAGGTTTTCATTGTCCCAGCTAGATTTGTTATCTGCTGACCTTTGCCTATTATTTTGGTATATGTCATGTATTATGCAATATATGCCGTCAGCAACAAGCATTATAATCTGTTTAAGGTTTATTATATTTTTGCCTAAACATCCAGGTATTCACTATTAACCACATCATACATGTATGCAAGAAATAACTAATATATCCCTATTAATGACCATTGTATCTTCAATGGTTATTGATACATTGTTAATATTACATAATTCTGCGTCTCAATATTACGTGTATGTGACATAAGAGATTTTTATTTGGGAGTCTATTTGTGTGTGTATATATATATATATATATATTGACAGACAAAAATTCCATTATCTAAATACACATACATCTATAATGGGACATTTGCATTACAAAATATACACACAGTTTCATCTCACTCTAAGGCAACCTGTAAAGGGTTAAACATAAGTAGGGGTTGTTTTAATTTGGAGCCAATGAATTCATTTTCTCTGTTTTAAATATGGTTGTAAGAAACAGCACTATAGGCTATGACTATGGCTATACAGCCGAAACGCGTAAGCCAGAGTGCTGCACCTGCTATGTAAATTGTATGGGAGCTTTCCCATGTGTTTTTAAACAAGTTTTTCAAGTAAATTTTGTTTTACTTTATCACTGAGTGGATTGCTTTCCTTTTTCTGCATTTCAATTGTCCAGAAGATCTACTACCTTAACACAGTGGACCGTTTTGCCAGCTTCTGTTGACCCACTCGACTCCGGCACTTGTGATGACATCACTGCAGTGCCCACAGTAGGTCCGGTCAGTCGCACGCCTTAACACCAGATGCTTGGATGGTGAGAGGGAGAGAAGCAAGCTTCTGGTGTACCATTGGGACAATGATGACCACAATCCGGAACCGGGTGTACAGGTACTTGAGTACTATTGCATAAGGGAGTGGTGGTTTGCAGTTGGATGATTTTAAACCACCATTTTAAGTGGATACTATCCTATTTGGGGAACCACTCTAAAATCCATTCTTAACCTAAGAAGGTGACCTTTGTCTGAGGAATCAAGAAACGCTTTGGTAAATTGATCCTCCATCCATGTCTTTGAAGAAACAACAGTTGTTTTGTGTGAGATTGTGCTAAATGAAAAGATTGAGCTAGTACCAAGATCTCATCCAAATAAGGAAACGCTGCAATACCCTAATCTCTGATTACAGATAGAAGGGCACTGAGGACCTTCGGGAAAATTCTTGGTGCTGTTGCTAGGCCAAATGGAAGAGCAACAAATTGGTAATGCTTGTCTAGAAAAGAGAATCTCAGAAAACCATAGTGATCTGGATGAATCAGAATGT
>CAJPDP010003575.1:0-13926 GCA_905336975.1 Bombina variegata variegata
TTATTGGCTGAGCAACACTAAACAGAATTGAAGATATAGTATTGCCTCTTAACCTATATGTAATATACAATTTATTTAATATATCAACAAGTTAGGTGAGGCTTAAGAAAATACGTAGGCAGATAAAATAGGAATATGCAGCATGTCTCTTTAAGGAAAAAGATTAGCATACGAACGGGTTGCTACTTTGAAACTGAACTAGACAGTTAAGCAGTCAATAGGTAAATGCAACAAACAATTCAGTATGTTTAGTGAGGAGGGATTAACACTTAAGGCTGTTGATACAAGTGTTTAGTACTCATGACCCCTGCAAGCCTGCAGTCACTCCTAGTGTGATAGAGCTCAGGAACCTCCGGAAGGAGCGAGGTGTTGAATTACAGGTGAAAAGATGAAAGCGGCCAAATCTGTAGCGGTGCTCCGAAAACTAAATGTGAGAGCGGAAGCGGCAGCTGGCAATCCGGAGTAGCGTGCACAGACGCTGCAATGACGCCAGAACCACGGAAGCTAGCAGGTATATTCAAGCAGTTGCATTAAAGTTCTGTAGAGCAACAAACTGGAACTGTAGATTTGTTTTAACTATAGGTAGCTTCAGAGCTGGAGAGGCATGAGAAGTATTATGCTTCAATAAACCAGCAATGAAGCACTGTAGGCGTGCCCTTATATCTGAAGGTTATACAGGTAATTGAGTGTTAAGGTGGTATGATGATATAGATACAATGACAAGGTGGAATTCATGACAGCGTGTTAATATGTCTTCATGTATTTATATGTGTATTTACAGACATATATACACATATTAACAAATAAATATATACGTATACATATTTATTAGTTTTTATTATCGGTTATTTGTAGAGCGCCAACAGATTCCGCAGAGCTATAAACATAGGCGGTATACAAGGTAACATTTATAGGGATAAATAGGTAGAGGACCCTGCTGAGAGTCACACTGTTGCAGTCAGCTCTTATTAAGGTGATCTGCAAACAGTTGGACTCTTAGGGGCCGATTTATCAATCCCCAAATGGCCCCTAATGTATCTGTTTCCACACAAGCCTTCAGGCTTGCTGGAAACAGGAGTTAAGAAGCAGCGATCTTAAGACCGTTCCTCTTTAACTCATACGCATCCTCTGAGGCGGCGATCTACAACCTGATCGTGTATGATTGGGTTGATTGACACCCCTTGCTAGCGGCGAATCTGCAGGGGGCAGCATTACACAAGCAGTTCACTAGAACTGTTTGTGCAATGTTAAATGCCGACAGCGTATGCTACAGCGAATCATGTCCACCAGACATTGATAAATCGGCCCCTTAAGCTTACATGCTAATGGGGTTCATGGCGGATAGTAATGGAGGAGAGGAACTGGTATAAGGAAAGGTTAGTGTAGATTGTATGCATCCCTGAACAGTAGTCTTTAGGGAGCGCTTGAAGCTTTCAAAACTAGGGTTTTGGAGCCCTTTGCAGTCAAGTAGATGAAAACATCTGGACAGACTGGTTCCTGAAAATGTATTGTCTGACTTTTTGTTTTTAACCCTGTTGCCTTTTTCAATACTTTGCTATTTTTACGATATGGATTATTAAACTTTCTTTTACTTTTAAGGATCGCAGTGTACTCTATTTTTGTTTCTAGATGAAAACATGTAAAAACATATTTTTTTAAATATTCATATTTAATAAAGTGATTAAATATGTATTTACTGTAAATATTTCACATTCCAATGTTCTTCACATAGGGGATTATATTCTAGATATTTTTAAATAGATATTCCCATATATCTGTATATATCAATACCTATATATAACCATCTTTGTATATAGGTATAGATATTTATTGTACCAGAATACCATCAGATATAATTAGAAATATGTTTTTATGAATGAATATTCTGCTATGTGAAATATTCATGTCGGGTTAGTGCACTTAAGAAAACAAGATTGGGTGTGCGTTCTAGTAGGGTGTTTTTGTTCCACTTTTCCCTCTCCATTGATTTCTATAGGGTAATATGTTAACATGATCTCGATATTCAAAGTTCAGAAGCTTTCAAAGAAAAGAACACTATGGGGGAGGTTCACTGATTATTTAGGGTAGCTCTGCTGCCTGTGGTACTGAGCGCCTAGATTCTGTGCAGGACACAATGAAATCAGAAGACTGGTACTGCCCAGTGTCAGAAAGCTGTGTCTTAGGGCACGATTCTAAAAAATTTGCCAGTCAATATATGGTTTTCCACTCCATCACTCGTTGGGGCAGCTCCTTATGGAACTCTATCAAAAAAAGGGGCTGTCCTTTGCGAGTTGCGAGATGTCTCCCATACAAATAATGAGAGCTCTCTACTTGGTAAAAGTTTGCAAAGGAGTGCAACGTACAGAGGGAGAAACCGGCATGTTTTAAAACTTGAATATTACTCTTGATACAAATGAAATTACGCTGTTTTCAGTGTAACAACAACTACTCTTTTAAGTATAAATTTCTTGCATTTTTTTCACATCTAGTGCACTTAAATTATGATTTACCCTGTGCATAGTTAATATAATTTATTCTTGTGTAATTCACCTTCTAATTTTACATTTTTGATAAAATACGAATTTTGATGCACCTTAGCAGTACAGTTTTTCCCTGCGTATTTTTGTGTAAATTTTACAATTATTCATTTTGTATGATTTTTAAATTAAAAATTTATTGAGCACTTTAGTAATGTATGCATCTGCTTCCCATACGAAAATGCAATATATGCTCCTTATCAAGACATTATAAAGGGTAAAAAGTGACTTTATATAATTCCACCAGGGAAATAGAAGGACTGGTGACCATTCTTATAAAATATCACAAGCCCAGAGATCTTTTTAGAATCAGGGCCCTAGTCACAGGTCACAGGGTCCTTCAGTAGTATACTGACCCGAAACATACCTCAAAAAGCACCCAAGAATGGATGAGAAGAAGACATTGGTCCAGATTTACAGCCCAGGATCTGGGATCTGCCATGCTAAGCCTAATATTAGTGTGGGCCGGGCCTCTGTAAATTAGGGTCAGGATTAGCGCAGCTCTCCAGCACGATATAGGTAAGTATATAGCTACAGGTAAACTTTTTCACCCATAGCAAAGGAATATTTACATTCATTTTAACGGATAATAATGTAAATGTTCCCTGAATATTCAGTATTCAGTTAGTTTTAAACTAAATGAATACCGAATATTGCAGCAGACACGTATTCGGAAAAATTTAATTATTTGGATCACAAACAAATATTTCACCGTTTTACAAGTCTAGTGTAGATATATGTTACATAAGTAAGGGTTCCTAGGGGGTGCTTCTTTTTTTCTTTTTTCTTCTTGATTTTTAACCTTCCATGGGCAGTTACCTGGTAGGCTAGTTGTTTGGCCTTGCTAAGTAAGGTCACTACTGCAGGCATAAGACAGGCCCAAAATAAAAATGTCACTAATTCATATACTAAAATCAAATTATCTACTCAAGAATCTACTCAAGAAAACAATTTCTTCCAAAACTGATATAAATTCAAATACACGTAGAATTTGAAATTTTATTAAAATCTATACGTAGCCTGTATCATAAAATTTCATCTCAATATTTTGCAGTGTTTTTTCTATTCTGCATTCATGAGCACCATAGATATACTGCTACTTTAGAAAAAAGAGAAGAAAACCAATGGCACTACACGTGACTTTAATTAACCCTTGCTATCCTAGTAAAATTCACTTATTTGTAATTTAGTGAATTGGATATGGTGCTATGTAGTAAATACAAATTGCAGGAAGGGTTAAGGAAAGACTGAGAAAACCTATTCCTCAAAAAGACTACAGCAGCAGCACTCAGGGTGTTAAGTGTTCAAATAATAATTACTATTGCACCATGTGCATCTAGATCATAGATGCTTATCAAGGGGACAGGACAGACAAATTGCAATACTTGGGGGGGGGGGTGTAGTTTAAAACATAACTTTTATTATACACAAAATACAAAATAAAATGGAAAAGAATTATTAAAATCACTCTTAGGTTTATTCTCCAGATGCGTGTGGTATCATCAGAAATAGTAACCGTGTGGCGAGTGTGCTTAGCCCAATAGTACAAATGTTAAATACTAGTTGATGGGTGTTAGTATTATAACATGTTCATGATGACATGATTGAACTGGTTAATGGTAAATTTTATTTGTAAATTAATGTTTCTGTAATAGCCTTATACCATATAGGAGAAGGACTGAAATTACCTGTTCACAAATATTGTATAGTGATAGGCAAAACAAAAGTCAGGCACAAAAGAAAACCAACAAGAAAAACTGGAAACCCTACCAAAGAGCTCCAAGTACATTCTCTCAAATTAAAATGACTCACTAAGAGTAATTAATCTGTCACAAAAATTATTAACAGAAGAGCATATACAAGTACTCTCTAAAGGCATGTCGTTTTGCCCTAAACCTACCCCAGATAAATTCGAGATTATTAAAGATGTGCAACTATTCGTAAGAAAAATTGCATTAAAGAGATTCTATATTAATAAATCTCAAACCCAAGATGGGCTTTCTAATTTACAATTAACAGACGATGAGAGTAATACTCTTGCAATTCTAGAAAGCCTTTTACAGGAGAATGAATCAATATTAGATACATCACAGACAACACCAGAAAGGGAAAAATGGAGAGATAAAATAAAAAATAAACCTACATTCATGCCTAAAATCAATCAATGATCCCAATTAAAAGTATTTAATGAAGTAGTATGTGAAAAAATACTTCAACTTTCTTATACTAACAAAGAGAGAAACCTTACTTCTCAAGAACAAACAGCACTTAAAGACATGCAACAATGGCATGATGTCATCATACGTAATTCGGACAAAGGGGGCAACATCGTGATTTGGCCTTTAAATCTCTATCGTATTGAAACAGATAAACAACTCAGAGATCGGTCTTGCTACCAAAAACTAGGATATAATCCATCACAAGAATTCCTTCAGAAATACAAAAATGTCATCCAAACAAATAAAAATGACAATTTAATTACTGCAAAGGAATTCAAGTTTCTTCAAGTAGATCATCCAACGGTAGCTACATTCTATTTAATCCCCAAAATCCATAAAAATAAAACTCTTCCTCCAGGAAGACCTATAGTGTCCGGCATCAATAGCCTAATGGAAAAGGCAAGTCAGTATGTAGATTACAGACTTAGAAATTATCTCCCACAAATCTCTTCATATGTACAAGATACAACAGATGTTCTAATTTTACTAGAAAACATACATCTTACATCTGATACTTGGTTAGTAACAGCAGATGTGGAATCACTTTACACTTGCATCGAACATAATCTGGGAATACAAGCAGTACAGTGGTTTCTCACAATGGGGTCAGAAGAAGATCCAATTCATGATGATTTCATCTTACAATTACTAAACTTTGTATTGAAGCACAACTTTTTCACTTTTAATAATTCCTTTTACCTACAAACAAGAGGTACTGCAATGGGGACAGCATGCACCCCCACCTATGCTAACCTTTTTCTTGGGTGGTGGGAGCACAAATTTGTTTTCTCAGATACCAATTCAACATACATGAACCGTATTCCCTTGTGGATATGGTACATTGATGATGTGCTTTTCCTCTGGGAAGGAACTAAACTTGAACTGGACGAATTCCTTATTCGATTAACTAACAATTTAAATATAAAATTGACTCATGAAGCAAACCAACAGTCAATCAACTTTTTGGATCTAAACATCAGTAGAAATGAGGAAGGGGGTATTTCTACAGACATCTACAGAAAACTTACAGTTACTAAAAGTATGTTCCATAGCTCCAGTGCACATGCTCCAAATACTATCAAAGCCCTACCCACAGGGGAATTTTTAAGGATGAGAAGAAACTGCTCTTCAGATTACAATTATTCACAAAGAGCGAAAGAATTAACAGAAAAACTGTTGGCAAGGGGCTACAGTAAAAGAGCTATAAAAAGAGCTGAATATAGAGCCAGATCCAGCAACAGACAAGAACTACTAAAGAAACAATAGAAGTCAAATCAAGAACAAATAAGATTTATTACTACGTACAATCCAGGAAGTTTACATATTTCCAAAATCTTACAGGATAATTGGCACATCTTGAAATCAAACCCTGTACTGGCAAACATTTTGGGAGACAAACTACAGACCGGGTATAGAAGAACACGTAATCTAAAGGACCAACTAAACACCAGCCACTTTGAAGGCCCTAAAACAATTAGTGCATTTTTACACGGCTCCTTTAAATGTGGTACATGTAGTACTTCTAATTTCATAGTAAAATTACACCAAATACACGATCGATTCAATATATGTCACCTAATTAATACTCATATTAACTGCCAGACAGAGGGGTCGTCTATGCATTACAATGCAAATGCAAAAAATTTTATGTTGGCATGACGACCAGAAAAATACGTGTATGTTTACAAGAACATGTGAGAAATATAAAAAATGCCTCTAAAGACATCAAAGCAAGTAAACAACTTACCTCAGTAGCCCGACATTTTTACAACAAACACAACTCAAAACAGTGTGATGTAAAATGCTTTGGCATTCAGAAAATTAAATTAGGTATAAGAGGAGGAGATTTAGAAAAAACTCTACTAAAAGCAGAAAGCAGATGGATCTTCCTACTTAATACAGTTTATCCCCATGGTTTAAATGAACAAAATAATTTTACTCATTTTATTTAATAAAAATGACCAACGTTTTGGTTAAATCAATAGATCCCAATTTCACATCAGACCTAATCAGTCTGACACACACGCCAATAGCACTTACTCATCTTTTGAAATTTATCACATTTGACCTAGAGCATTCATACTCTGGTCCTTTTCAGTTTTTCCAGCCCTTTCACCTTCACATTTCCCCTTTGTTTAGTGTAGTTAGTATTATAGAAACCTTTACACTCTAATTAGAATTATGGTAAATAGCAATCCACAGTAGGTCACTTATTATTTGTAAAGACAGTATTTCAACATATCACAATATAAACGCACAGGTGGATACACAATGTTTATTTTCAAATTGTTTCGATAAAAATATCCCATTATTAGATATAGACAACCGTGGGATACACTATATACATAATAGTTATATAGAATATTAAGCACTTCTCATGAATGGTGGTAATACTAGTGTCACTCTTTATTCTTTAAGATAACAGTTTTTGTTCACATGTTGTTCTATTATCGATTCCTTCATTCATAATGTATTTTAAGATGGTATTTATTTGGGATGTGCAACAAATACAGGTAAGAAACTGGAATATAAATTTCGAGACTAGTACCCAATATGGAATATTACATCAATCTTCATATCGTTCATAATTTTAAACGATATGGATTCAGTATAATTTGAGTATTTAAGTGGGACACAATACAGACCAGAAGCTTTCTCAACATCTATTTATCGATCGCATTGCAAACAGATCTGTTATCTGCAATGACTGTCTTTCTCCTCCCCAATACAACATGACATATTGGTTGTTCAGAAA
The DNA here is from genome assembly GCA_905336975.1 of Bombina variegata variegata. Lineage (NCBI taxonomy): Eukaryota > Metazoa > Chordata > Amphibia > Anura > Bombinatoridae > Bombina > Bombina variegata. The sequence continues at coordinate 7,512 of CAJPDP010003575.1, forward strand.
GGACGGCCAAAATTTGTAATAATATAGCATCTGGAATTACTGTTTATAATATTAGTAATGAAAATTCCAAGATAAATCAGTAACAGTACCCGGATGGCTAAGATATCATCTGTATTGGCTGCCTGGACATGATGCAGTCTAGTGGGCGTATCCAAACAAGCTACAAAAAGCCGCCACGGATGCAGCGCGCGTAATTCCCTTTGAGAAAGCCGTTCAGGCGAAACATGTCAGGGTAGTTAGGGTACTGGTGAGGAGTTCTGGAGCTCCTGTGTTTTAGATGGCCTTAGGTTTATTCGCCGATGCAGTTTATCTACTGACCGCAATGACAGAAGGCTGATTCAGCTATCCCTGGCTGTTCAGCTGTTTTATTATACAGTGTGCTTACAAGCATTGTACCAATAGCAAACACTTTGTTGTTAAATTAACTTGTTATGGGTTGTCATTTAACTTCGTTACTTAAATGTTGACTGGAGATGATATTATTTGTCTAAATAAGGGTAATACATGTAAATTTAATTCGTTCAAACTTATGGTTCAACTGGGGTAAAAATAACTATTATATCACAAGCTTGATAGTTCACATAAGCCTGGGTATGTATTTAAACGTGTATGACACGGTTACAATCAACCCTAATATTTACAAGGGCTTTTACATTTTCTGTACATTAGAGCATACTTTAATTCAACTGGTTTATCAACTGCTAATAAGTGACAATACACTTTGGTCTATTAGCCTGCATGATGCAAGCTCAGTCATTTAGCAGTCTTTTTACAAATGTAGCAACCCAGTTACTTACCACCTGTTGTGATTAAGGTACAAGCACTTTATACTTTTTATAAATTACCGTTTTTGCTAACACTGAGTGGATATTTACCACCTGACAGTCACAAACAGTATTCTTATTATACAGGGCAACCAGTGAGTTAAATTATTAAAAGTAACTTAATGCTTCTTACTCGCAATAGTTTTGTATACAATTAACCCCCAGTGAACTATCACTATACAATATTTGTGAACAGGTAATTTCAGTCCTTCTCCTATATGGTATAAGGCTATTACAGAAACGTTAGTTTACGAATAAAATTTACCATTAACCAGTTCAATCATGTCATCAGACAGATTGTGGACATGAACATTTTATAATACTAACAGCCATCAACTAGTATTTAACATTTGTACTATTGGGCTAAGCACACTCACCACATGGTTACTAATTCTGATGATACCACACGCATCTGGAGAATAAACCTAAGAGTGATTTTAATAATTATTTTCCATTTTATTTTGTATTTTGTGTATAATAAAAGTTATGTTTTAAACTACACACCCCCAAGTATTGCAATTTGTCTGTCATGTCCCCTTGATAAGCATCTATGATCTAGATGAACATGGTGCAATAGTAATTATTATTTGAACACTTAACCCCCTGAGTGCTGCTGCTGTAGTCTTTTTGAGGAATAGGTTTTCTCAGCCTTTCCTTAACCCTTCCTGCAATACTGCTACTTTAAAGGTGTTTTTATTATTCACAGTTTGTTCTATAGAATGTCCTTTGTGTAAAGATGTGTACATAGATCTGCTTTCAGATCTTTATGCGGTTGATGATGGAACTGATTATAGATTCTAGAGATGGGCAAAAGACATTTTGAAGACATAAGAATATCCTAAAATTCTAAACTATTGATGGACTCTTTAGCCCCCAAAATGAAAAGTATATACAGCCATTCACTGATTCTTTTATAAGTCTTGCTCCTATGTTGCAAATAATGTAGATTCATTTTAAACACAACTCTTTTGCAGAACAATGTGTAACTTTTGAAAACTGGTAAAGCTCATCACAGCTTGCTGATGACATCACAGTGTGACTTTGTGTCAAGAGGCTGAAATGCTTATTTATTTGTCTCTTTTGTACAGTGCTATACAATAACAGTATTTGAATTGTACATTTGATAACTACAGACAAAGCTGTTGCTCTCATTTTTTATTATATTTTACAGAAGGGTTGAAAACCCTGTAGTTTTGTTTTCCATTATTGTGCTATATAAAATGTTCAGTGATATAATCAAAATCAGCCTGATCATAACATAAACAACCTCTAGAGGACCACCAGCCAATCAAAAAATGCATATTCAGTGTCAAGAAAAAGTATATGAACCTTTTGGAATGAGTTGGTTTTCTGCATGACTTGGTCATAAAATGTCATATCATCTTTATCAAAGTCATAAGGGTAGACAAACACATTGTGCTTAAGCTAACAGCACAAACACAATAATCATTCTTGTCTTTATTAAACACATTCTATTAAATATTCACAGTGCTGTGGAAAAAGTAAATGAACACTTGGATTTAAAAGCTAGTTGAGCCTCCTTTGGCAGCAATAACCTCAACCAAGCGTTTTTGGTAGCTGCAGATTAGACCTGTACAACGTTCAGGAGTAATTTTGGACCACTCTTCCTTACAGAACTCTTCAGCTCAGCCATATTCTTAGGATGTCTGGTGTGAACAGATCATCTCTAAGTGGTTATGGTCTGGGCTCTGACTGGGCCACTCCAAAAGGAGGATTTATTTTTTAATGATCTTCAGCTGGCACACAGCCACCCTGATATTATCTTGTAGGATATCTTGATAAACTTGGTAAATTGTTTTGATGATGGCAAGTGGTCCAGGCCCTTAAGCAGCAAGGCAGCCCCAAATCATGATGCCCCTTCCACAGTACTTAACTGTTGGAATGCTGTTTTGATGTTGGTATGCAGTTTCATTTTCTTCCCAAACATCTCAACCTTAGTTTTATCAGTTCACAAAACATTTTCCCAGTATCATTGTGGAGAGTCAAGGTGGTCTTTGGCAAACAGGCAGGCAGCAATGTTTGTTTTTTTTTGGGGGGGAAAGCAGCAGCTTTCTTCATGGTGTCTTGCCATGGAAACCATGCCTGTTCAGTGTTTTCTGTATAGTAGACTACAGAACAGATGTGTTAACCAGTTACAATAATTTCCTCAAGTAATTAGCTGTCACTCTAGGGTTTTTTACCTCATTGAAAATTGTGCGGTTTGCTCTTTGAGTCCTCCTGGCTGGACGGCCACTTCTAGGGAGAGTAGTCACAGTACTAAATCGTCTACATTTATAGACAATTTGTCTAACAGTGGACATATGAATATCTAAGCTCTTTGAGATAACTTTGTAAGTAAATATAAGTAAAAGGCGCTGAACTAAATAACAACTACCCCTCACCTAAAACTATCCTCTTCCTGGATAGCAATGGTAAAAAGGAATATATAATATTGTAAAGGTGGGGCGCTAAGAATAGCACTAGTGTTAAAGTCAAGGATATGTGTAACTTTAATTATACAGAGGGCAAAGTTTAAGAATTAAAATAATTTATTAAACATGGGATATGTTTGTAACATTCATTTATTATACAAAAATTCCACTTTGTAACTTCCATAGATGTTTTAGATATAAAGCGGATTTTTATGGCGTGTATCTATATTACTCATTGGTTGTGAAAAAGTCCTTATTTTTACACATTTGTTGGAAATACATGTATATATACAGTATATGGTGGAATACAAATTTTAGATGCAAATTCTCAAGATCGCTAATACTAAATATACAAATGTCTAGAATAATATATTATTCATGAAAATAAATGCGTATTTATTAATGTATCATTATTCTTCCATGAAGTTATCATTATAACCTAAGGAGATCAGAAAAAATGGAAAATAGAAAGGAAAAATTAGAAAGTGCAGTATATGTGTCTTCTTCTTAATATTAATTAGTGTACTTAGTGGTGTAATATGTGCAATATAAATCAAGTAGAGTTTGTCTATCTTTTTATGTATTAGAGCATATTTTAAAAATATATGAAGTATATATAAAAATAATTTCTATTTTCTAAAGAGGATGATTTCCTAATGTGATTTTTTATGAAAATTGTTTAAAAAATATTATTCAGACGAAAAAAAATTTTTTAGTGCAATTAATATAGTGTGTATCATTAATTATGTTGATCAACTGTTTCAAAACATTTTAAGACATAAGTTTGTAAATAATATCAAGTGTGAATTGTTAATAGCTAAAAAAAATATATAATAAAATTAATAAATAAATAAAAATTAAATAGAAGACATACAGATAGAATATCTGAAGTCTAAAACTAGTAGGGACATACTACTATAAATTGTTATAATATTTAATCTAATAGTGGATTTAAGAAGCAAGGGTGGCCAGTTTTGAGATTGAAAGTTATTATTTTTCTGGTATTAGGCCATAATTTGAAGTCAAGTGAAGGAAGGATGTTTCTGCTATGATCTATAATTTTATCAAGATTCTAGAAAGGGGGGCAAATCTAATTCTGAGTTTAACCCATGTGGGTATATTATGTTGAAATTATATATAAATTTGGCTTCTTTTCTTAAAATATTTTGTTCAAAGTTATCTCCTCTCCAATTACATTTACTTTATGTATGTAATCCCCAATATTTTAGAGCTGATAGTTTATTGTTATGCACTATTCTGAAATGTTTATAGAGTTGAGTGTCTAGATTTCCTTTCTTAATATTGCAAAGGTGCTCTCTTATCCTATATCTTAACATACGGGTCATTTCTCCTATATATATAAGCTTGCATGAACACTGAAGCATTTAAATGATGCCTTTATTTGTACATCTAATAGTGTCCTCTATTTTGAATTCTATAGATTTTCCTGGAATATTTATGGTTTTAAGTTTAGAACTAAAACGACATGCTATACATACATGATAAGGGAAAACACCTTTCACATTATTACCCATAAGATCTTTCTCCTGGAATTTTTTTTGGTAATTTTTGTTTATAAACTCACTAGGTGCCAGAATGGTTTTTAGAATTTGTGCTTTCCTAAATATCATCCTAGGGTACGGTTGGATTTTATCTCCTAGAATAGAGTCACTTTTAATGAGATGCCAATGTCTCTTAAGTATTTTTTTGATTACTATATGATCTTCACTGTAATCATTTATAAAAGGCACATCGTATTCACTTAATTGGTTATCAGCATTCTTTATCTCATATTTTAAGATTTCTTTTCTTTCAGTATTTTTGGCCCTAGTAATTGCTAAGTTTATGGTCTCTTGTTTTTATCCCCTATCTTTAAATTTATCTTCTAAGATGTTAATTTGATTTTCGAAGTCTTCCATTTTTGAACATTTTTTCGGATTCTCAAACTTTGACCTACAGGGATGTTCTCCTTCCATTTATGGAAATGGCAGCTTGATGCATGTATAAAATTGTTAGAATCAACATTTTTAAAATGTGTTTTAGTCTCAATACACTTTAAATCTACTTTAATATCCAGATCCAGAAATGTAACCTGCTCTTGACTATATTGATAGGTAAATATAATCCCTTTGTCATTACTATTCATGGCATTGAAAAATTCAATTAAGGACTCCTCCTCTCCCCTCCAGATAATAATAATGTCATCTATATACCATTTAAAGAGCACAAGGTTTGCACTGAGCTCTGAGTTACTTAAGAATCTTGATTCCCAATCTCCCATAGAGAGGTTAGCGTAACTTGGTGCAAACCTTGTGCCCATTGCTGTTCCTTCATTATTCATCGCTGTTCATTATTAAACAAAAATAATTATGTTCTAGTATAAAACATATACTCTGTAGCAGAAAATCTTTTAGTTCTTTGGGTAATTCATTATCTTTCGATAGAAAATAATCCACTGACTCAATGCCAAAATTGTGATTTATAGATGTATATAAAGAAGTTACATCACATGTAGCTATTATCATGTGCTCTTCCCATTTTAAATCTTGTAATAGCATCAAAAGATTTGTGGAATCCTTCAAATATGAGTTTAGATTTACCACATATTTTCGAAGAAAGCTATCTACATATTTTGATAGGTTAGAGGTCATAGAGTCTATCCTGGATATAATGGGCCTTCCTGGTGGGGTTAAAAATATTTTTATGTATTTTGGCCAGTTGGTAAAATATCGGTACTTTCGGAAATCTATTTAGGATAAAATTATATTCCTGTCTCTTTCCCTCTATCTAAGATGCGGACCAGTTTTGCATTAAATTTTTCTGTTGGATTCATTTTTAGTTTTTTATATGTTTTTTTTGTCACTCAGAAGTCTTTCAGCTTTTGCACAATATTTTAATGTGTCCATCACCACCAAACCCCTGCACTTATCCGTGGGCTTGATGGTGATTTTATTATCTTTTTTAAGTTCATCTAGAATTTCTCTTTCATTTTTACTAAGGTTGTGTCTCAATCGGGGATTATGGTTATCATTTTTTTTTAAATCTGCAAGGACCAATTTCTCAAATATTTATATACTAGTCCTAAAGCCCGTTCACACAGGCAATTTTTTGCAGTACAGCGGTACCACACCTTGCGCTTTCTCCCTCCCCCTCTCTTTT
>CAJPDP010003609.1:2506-16954 GCA_905336975.1 Bombina variegata variegata
CAGAGTAAGTTCTGTGTAAGAAGTTATACTTCAACTGCTGTCCAGCTGCAAGTAAAAAAAAAATGAACAAACTAATTGCAGCCAATCAGCATCAGTAGTGCTGAAGTCATGAACTCTTTTACTGTGATCTCAAATAACATGAGTGTGCATGAGGCTCACTCCCTAGCCTGTCCTGGGACAGACATAGTGATTTACTGCTTAAAGTCCTTTACAATGGGGTATGACTACTTAGGACATTTTGAAGTAAAATATCTTTCTTTTTTACATAGAGATGTTCAGGTGATATTTTCTAGTCAGCTTTTTACAGCTATACTACGTCATTTTCAAGTGTTTCAACATTTGGGTATCATAGCCCTTTAACAAGCCTACACAAATGATGTATTCAGAAACAATCTTTTTTCACTAGTGGTGTAAACTAAATAACAGTTTTTTACAGTCCCCCCATCAATTGCTATTTTATGCTAAGTAATTTATTATGTAAACAGAGTAAAGTGCGTAGCAGTAAATGATTGAACTCACTTTGAAACTGGTGAGACTGGAGGGTTGTGATTCTTCCACAATGTTATGCATTAACCAAAATACTACACATTTCTGATTATACTATTTGTAAGTAAGGCTATTAAAAGTAGTTAATAGCAGGTCAAGAAAACATGTAAAAGGGTGTTCAACCTTTTAGAAGCTGGGGGGGGGTAAAATTCTGAAAATGTGTAAGTAATGTAAACACTTTAAGATCTTCTTATGATCAATAAAATATATTACCTACTACAAAAGTAAAATAAGTAACAGGTGCACACAGTGGATAACAAACGTAAATAGAAGGGGGAAATACAAGTGGGATAGGAAATTGGAGGGCAAGACAAGAAGCACTAAGCAGCTCATGAGAACTGTAGAGATACTTTAAGTAACAGTATGGATAGAATACCCCTACAACAAAAGTCGTATTAACAAGTAAAAATGTATTTTGACTGCAATAGTTTAAAGCTATATAACCGATAATAGAATGTGCATTATCGAATTTATTTTAAACTATATTCACCTCACACCCCGGAAGCTTAGTATATGATGCAATGAAATGTTTTGTTGCTAGTACATATTTGCAATCTACATATTTCGAGCGGGAGGCTGTAGTGTACAGTATATAGCCTTCCTCTTACAGTGATACTTTTGCATGTTGTAAATGCTGAAAATGCTGTGCTCACTTTCTCTCTTTTTCATGTTAGCATGATGTAACTATATAGCATATAGAATGACTTGTGAGATTTCGAGAAGTTGCTCTGAATATGTAATGAACGTGGTTGAATAGGTTCCTGTTGCCAGGCAGTTTTTATCAAACACATCTGATTAGCCTGGTGTACATACAGCTTCTCACTTCGGCTCTGCACATCCTCAGCCATCCAGGAGTTAAGATAACCTCCCAGCTCACATCTTTAAGTTCCATTGGGGGAAGATGATGTAAACTCTCTAGTTTCTCCTCCCTTCTCCTCTATTTCACCTCCCCTAGAATTCGCCATGTGACACTTGAATTAATAATGGTGCTGTTAGCACCGTGACAGTTTAGCACACGTTCCCCTGATGTCTGGAGCTTTGATCTCAGCTGGAGAACAAGAGGACAAACATGTGCCCAATACCTTTCCACTCCAGCTTACCAGAGGTGTGTATCTGCAGCATTGAGCGGCCAGGAGAGCTGTGTTCCCGGTTCCAGAGGACAGCAGCCCGACTCAGGATGGTCGGGGATGAGCTACATGAACTGACAGTCCAGAGGAAAGCCAGGCTGGGCAGGAGGAGGCTGTGCACCTGCTTCTACCTGCTCTACACTGCCACGCACCTGGCGGCGCTGGCATTACTGATCCAAGGTAGAAGGAACCTATAGGACCTGGAGCAATATGGAGCTGTCCATTTCAGCACCAGCAACAGGTGAGTAACATGGGACCTCTGTATTGCTGTGAATTGCGATAGATTTATGTTTTTAACAAAATGGAGTAATAACCACACTAACGACTTTCCTCAATTTACACGTGATGCGGCGTTTTAATAGTGTACATAAAACCTTCACTAAGACCAAGAGACCTTATAACTGTAAAAATACTATGACTGACAAATGCTATAGACATAAAAGAAGATTCAAATATCTGAGTTTTATTTTTAAAGTAGTATATGGTTAGTCTGAATGTAAATATTTCACTTACGAACAAGAATGTTCATACTCCAAAAATCAAAGCAGCTTTGTAATAAACAAGTCAGTGTGTGCTTGTGCAGTTGTTGTTAGGGAATATAGGAAAGGGGACTTTCCCGTTCCTTTTTTAAAACATCTTTTCGACAGACGTGCTCATTGGCTACATCACAGAAGGCATTAAGCTGTGGCAGGTGGATATTTATTTTTATTGTATTACGTAAACATCAAATAATTCTGTCTAAAATTCAACTACAAGAACCCCTAAGTATATAGCCAAACAACAATGTGTATTACATATATCTAGACGGATGATAGATTAGATAATATTAAAATGACCTAGAAAGTTTTACCATGCGTTTATTCATATTACCAACCATTTCAGCACTAGAATGTGAGTTACTTTGCTTGGCTATTCGTTACCTTAGGCTCATATATATTATACCGTACGTTATTATGTGAATTTTAGAACTTTACACGTGTTTTTTTACAGACATTCTGTTTACCCTGCATTATATAATGCAATTGGCTTTTTTATCATGCATACATTGATTGTAGGGTACCAACTACATGTTTAAAACGCGTTTGAAACATCGTTTTTACTTTACTTCCTCTTTTAAAAACTTAAAGTCTATTTTACACTATTCTGTTTGAAAATTCTTTGTCACTATAATAAATATTTGTCATCAGTAACTGATATCTATTTGCAAAGTTAGTATTAAGTTTTTTAAAATGGTCACATATAAAATATATACATTTAGACTATTTTTTTTTCTTACAGGACATTCTATCCATTATTTGCAGTACAGATTAATCCTATTGGGGATAACTTTCCCTTTGGGACATATTAACTAAATGTACTATAGGCGCTTGGTGTATTGTTGCTATGGTGGAGATTGCTTTTTTTAGTAGTGCCTTAAAAAGAAAATTATTACATATATAGATTATTTGTACCACAATTGATTTAGCAAGAAGTTCAGGTATCTTTATTTTCAGTTAGGCACATATATTAAATCTTTAAAACTTTACAGAGGACAAATGTGGGGTATTAATATATGCACAATTATCCAACACAGTTAATTTTAATCATAGAAATAGGGACAGGACAAATCAATTATCAGAAAACCAAATTACCTACCATTATATCAGCCTTCAGTGCATGCAAAAGCCTTGACCTATAAATTCATCGTGCAGTGTGTTATAGGGGTCAATTTCACATAATGTCCAATGTTATTTCAAATTCAAAGAGACAAATATGACATTTCTTTGAGTACCAGATATTGATGTATTTTTTTTAATTTTGGCTTTAGCTTGATCTAACATGAAGAATATATTTCCTTTCTATTTCACAAACAAAATAAATATAAAAATTAATCTGAGTCGACATAGACTTCTTCTGGAATTTCCCAGTAGTTTAACATAGCTATATTATTGTCTAGACTAGCATTATTACTATTAGAGACTGCTAGAGGCTGAACAACTGTTCTCTGTATGTTGATATACATAGTGCATTACTATTGCATGTGTGTGGCATTACATGCTGTATAATTAATCTCAATATACTGGATTGTGGTTGAGTGGAATAACCAAAAGGAGAAGCTTATAAGGGTCAGAACATCTTTTTTGGGGGCTTTAGACCCAGTTTGGTTGGTATTTAGCAATGTACCTGGTTAAAATTACTTTTGAAAGATTAAAATATTTTAACAATTTTTAAATGAATCAAAATCAAAAGTTGCCTTAAATATTTTCCACTTTTATCTTATTTATTGAAAAGAAACCTAAAGAGCAGTAGTTACAAAACAAGGTTATCAGTTGCTATTGTCATGGCCGGAATATACAAAGTGATGATATCATGACCATAGTGTTGTGGACAGAGATTTCATCTAGAGCTGCCCTTGACATCATGTTTTGACAATGTCACCAATTACCATATCGATGACAGGTTAGTGGCTGTATTCTGGTAGTTAGAGTTAATCCTTTAGATGCCAGAGAAGGCATAAATGTCATCTACAGCATTGATTCATGAGCAACATCGATAAGAACACACAACGATATCCCAACTTCGCTTTTATGGCAACTGCAGTATATTTCCTTGCCAGTAAAAATACAACATTGAACAGGAGTTCAGCACCACAGAGTTCTTTCCTGTGTAACAAAGACTGGTGGTGAAAAGATCTGTTTAAAGGGACATGAAACCCAAAAATGTTTCTTTCATGATTAAGCATGCAATTTTAAACAACTTTTTAAATTTACTTCTATTAAAAGTTTCCTTCACTCTATCTGGTATCTTTTATTAAAAAACAGGGACGTAAGCTCAGGAGTGTGCATGTCTCTGGAGCAGTATATGGCATCAGTTTTGCAAGAATGTTATCCATTTGCAGGAACAATAAAGATGGCAGCGCTATTTCCTGCCATGTAGTGCTCACCTACATAGGTATCTCTATAACAAAACATTTCATTAAAACTTTATAATAGAAGTAAATAGGAAACTTTTTTTTTTAAATGATATATTCTGCCTGAATCACAAAAGAACATTTTTGGGTTTCATATCCCTTTAAGGTGGTGATTGATGTAAGACAAAATGGATGGTGCAATGACCTTTAAGGAGATGCAATACTAAACATCACTTCCATGTTAATGAAATAAAGAACCCTTACAACATTTATGATGGTATCTTTCTTCGAAAATAAAAAGCCTCAAATTTGCAGTTATGTGAATCATTGCCCACAACGTCTTTTAGCTCAATATATATTAATATTTGCCTCTTTTTCACGGTTTTTGCTATAGGCTGAGAATCAGTTTAAGACTATTATGTTTTTGCACCAACATTTATATTCATTATATAGAGCAATACACATTTTTGAAGATTATATGAATCCAGATTAATTTTATAAGCGTACAGAAATAACCTGAGTGCATTGCTTTAAACTTTATCCCTATGCTCTACCAATTCCCACACATATGGGCCTATCTATAAACAAAAGTCTCTCTGCAGACCACACAGAAAATATTTTGGGCATGTGGAGTCCTGAGAGGTTTGGCTCTTCTAGGTAGTTTTAAATCCCATCAGAAAATGCAATGCAATTTTGTTTTATTTGCACAACTGTTTATTAAATCCTTGTGGGCTGAATTAACAGGACGGTTTCTAGATACCGCTGTCTCTATGGCAGTTGTATTATTGATAGCTTGTTGCAGTGTATGATGATTTTGCTTAACCTCTAAATTTCAACCAATATGCAGAGATGCCTTAATGATTGAAGAAAACAGAGCTTTAAGAGATGGCTAATTTGACCATGTAAATGAGCTGAGTTCCAAACATTAAAGGGACATGAAAACTAGAATTTTTCTTTCATGATTCAGATAGAACATACATAAACAACTTTCTAATTTACTTTTATTATCACATTTTCTTAATTCTCATTCTCTTTGTATCCTTTCTTGAAGCAGCAACAATGCACTACTGGCAGATAGCTGAACACATTGGTAAGCCAATCACAAGAGGCATGTATGTACAGCCACCAATCAGCAGCTAGTGCCCAGTTCTGAGCCTACCTCGGTATGCTTTTAAACAAAGGATACCAAGAAAATGAAGCAAATTAGATCATAAAAGTAAATGTGAACGTTGTTTAAAATAGTATGCTGAATCTAAAACAATTTCTTATTGCCATAACTAAAATATATGAATAAACAAATTTACCAGTTTTTAAATGAAAGACACTTTTAGGGCCCCTTGTATTAACTGGTTTGCGGACAAGATTCTCAACTTGAGAAGTTGCGTGCACGCCTTCGCTGCATCTGGGCAGCATATCTGTTCGTCCGCTGGCCCGTATGCATCATTAAACACTCTGATGAGTGCCAATCACCCACAGCGAACTAGGTCTCTGTGATTTCTTTTTGCCACCTCAGAGGTGGCGAAGAGTGTAAGAAGCAGCGTTCTAATGAACCTGCCCCGCAAGGGCTCTGGTGCCTCTTACGCTGCTTCGTACATGGAGCCCATAAGCCTTAGGGTCGGATGTTGCATGGTAATTTACAAATTTGTGTAAACTAGTAATGCAAGAGTCAATATTTTTATAAATATAAATATGATAAAATCTAACGGACTGAATGTGATACGTTAATAAAACTAATGAATCTCTTCCATTTTACTTTACTATTTGTTATGGAAGTTTGTATATGTTACATTTTTACAATATTTACTCATGTTTTCATACTCTCCAGAAGATAAACATGAGTGATTCAAAATAAATGAACATTAAACACCTCTTGCTTTAGTATAAAAACTATGCGATCACTCACGATCCCTTAGAAAAACTTATCAAATTATCTATAAAAATCCCCATAGACTTTAATGGTAATTTTCTGTTGATAATCATTAGATACGTTTTTCTAAAGGATTGTATTCAACGACTATGTATTGTCCTTAGGGAAGCAAAATAGCAAAATCAGGTTATAGAATTTGCTTCCTGGCCTCCTAGGGAGTGCAGGAGATGCACAATTTGTACACAAACACAAGAAGCGTTTAATACCCCTTTAAGATTTGGATTTGTTTACTATTTTATGTTTCTTGCGGTTTAAGATCAAAATTGCAAACTGTTCACATAGACTGTTTCACCAACTTACAATAAAAGCAATAATCTCCACCTGCTTCTTGAGTATGTTTGCTAATTGCCTTTGTTGCGGCCAGTAAGACACAGATACAGTTAAACGTGTGCATTGATTATGTAATCACTGTGTATCAGCAGCAACAGGGTTCTGAAGTCTGTGATATGCACACTAGCATCTCTGGTGGCACAATGTGTCAGACTAAATAACACAATAAATTATGATTGTTCACTATGTAAGGTTTTTGAATTCAATTTTGAGGTAAATTTCTCTTTAAACTTAATTAAACCTAACATAGGAGATTCGAGTTTAAAAAGGAATATTGCCTTTGTCTTATATAAGTAGCAATTAAATACCTTTTTTTTGCTTGAACACACAGTGTATGATATTTAACACCTCTCATAAAAGACTTCATTCATCACTGTTGATGTAAATCTTTGAAAGGACAGTGTACACAAATTTTCATATAGCTGCATGTAATAGGTACTACTATAAAGAAGAATATGCACAGATACTGATCTATAAATCCAGTAATAAAACCTTTTAAAAACTTTCTTAGAAACTCCCAGTTTAGCACTGTCAATGAGGTTAGGCTGGGGCACCCAATAAAAGGGGCTGAAAAAGCAGGAAGAGCAGACACTCCCCCCTTCCCTCCATAAAAGACAGATAACATAGACAGGAGCCAGCAGTGGTCTGTAAACAAGCATTTACATCTGACACTTTGGGACTTTGTTAGGAGTCTGAAAATCAGCTTACTGTTATTAACCTTTTAAAGCCGTTCTATTCCGTCATAATTACACTGGGCTTTAAAGCCGTTATGACGGAATAGAACGTCATAGCTAACAGCTGTCCTGAAGCCTTCTGTGCTTTCAGGAATTGATTGCGGTCTGGAGGGCGTTCCTAGGGTTGTAGGGACGCCCCCCAGACGCGATCCAATAATTGAAATTTCGTGATCGTGTGCACGATCGCGTGGTTTCAATTTGTCTACATCGGAACAGTTGTTCCGATGTAGGCACTTTAGCCCTGACACGAAAGGGTTAAAAAATAAGCAAAACTCTACATTGTTACAAAAACACTCCCAGATAGGCTATACAAATGGATCATCTACAAAACATTTATGCAAAGAAAAATCTAGTCTACAGTGTCTCTTTAAAGGTACTAGATTTTATTATTCTGATTGTATTTTTAATAGCTTGTTATACCAGCTGCAGAGTATTAAATGCATGGGAAGCCATATCTACGTTTATTTTTGTATTTGAAATAGATAGTTTTGCTCATTGAACCCACCATCCGTTGTTGACAAGAACATGTCCATTAAAAACATTTGACCTGCTTATCTTATCTATTTTTATACTCAAAGGACAATACTTAGGTCATTTTCATTAGGAATGGTGGTTTCAGTGAGAAACCCAGTTATTTATATTGCAAGAATAAACAGGCATTTTACAATACCTTTAATACTATACAGCTGCTATAACAAGTCATTGGGAACACATTGAGGGGAAAACAAATGAGATAGCAGTTTCCCTTTAACAGCAGAACGTGACAGATAAAGTTCATGTAATATGTTGCAACTTCCTAAGTAATGTGATATATTTAATAACAAAATGTATTATATATTTACATGTATTACATACATAGTTTTCAGTTCAGATCTAGATCAACATTTGGTCATAATAATAAATATTGATCGTGCTGATAAGCCTATACTATCTGTACTGGAGATAATGTCACTACTGTTAGACCAGTTTATACTGCAGTGTAGTTATAGACACACAAACTTACAAAAATAATTACTGCAACAGAAAAAGCAGGAATGAACCAGTTGCAGAAAACATTGACAGACTATACACTAAATATGGCACCTGTGATGACGAGTCACAAAAATTTGTGCTTTGTCTTGTTGTATATGGGTGGAGGTGGGGGCTAAAAACTAAATTCTTCACTAGAACAAAAAGTAACCACATGCTACTTGTAAGCAAGATGTGGTGAATACAGCTTGGAGCATAGAGAATTGTTATAGGGACAACTGGGAGACAGATAAAACCACTGTGGAGCCATATTGTGGCCCATTGGTCAAATGGAAGAGAGTCTATGAATATTCCAATGCTAATATAAGGGTATATTGCAATTGTCTCAGTGATGTGTATACCAAGAGAACCCCAATGTAGTAGGAAGCTGTTTTAAAATGTGGTCCATCTCAATTTAGTAAATTAGAATTTACCCCAAAATTGGGTCTTAATTACTATATTGCTGCAAGCAGAAGTACATGCTGTTGCCAGGAAACCCAAGCAATGATACAAATGATACATTTACTTTGGATGTGTAATTATGAAACATTCATGGCAAGTTATCTCATAATCCCAGCTAACGAGTTAACAATGGCCTGGGTACTCAGTTTAGAAAAATTATAGATCTTAAAATGTCAATGCACCAAGGTTCTTACAGCGATTGATACGTAAACTGGTATCCACTGTCAGTAGTACATTTAAAGCTGAAAGAAAATGACCTTTTATGTTTCTATAAATACTTTCTATGTAGCAGTTATAATTTTACATGTTTTACTACCAGTTATGTCCCAGATGGTTGTAAAAGTAAACAAAACTGATCCTTAGATTAAAGAGTCCCAAGCTACATATACCTCAAGTGACATACACTAAATGTTCATTTCATCCATTGCGTGACAGCACCTCCCAACCATGTTGCTCTACAAATCAACACAATAACAACCATGTAGGCTGGGGTTATAATTAAATTAACCATTAATTTAAAAGCACATTAGCATTGGTATGGTTGCTGGATAGCCACTGAGAACAATGGATAGGATGTTCACTCATTTTGCACAGTTTTGCTTTTTCAAACATGTAGGATTGTTTAATTGGCAAATGTGTGTACGTTTCAAAATAAATTAGAACAAAATACATAATCAGTTTACTTTTCATAATATGATCTAATTTCTGTGTAATCATAAACATTTTTGATTAATGTTTTTTCTTTTTGCCACTAAACACTACTTTCAAATATCATAATTGTTTCAAATAAACAAAATATCAGATATTTTCAGTGTGAGGGAGAGCAGGTGCTATTCACATTAATAAATGAGTAAATGTTTCCATAATGTTTTTGGTGAACATAAAGATGTCAGTGAAGAACAATTGAATTCCAGCACCTGTGTAATATTTATAGGTGTGCAAGATGTTGGAAACCACAGACTTCAGCATCCACAGTGAATAAAGCCGCACTGCTTAAAGTCTAAAAGTAAAATCATTTATTAAGGAGCACGTAAAGATAACTGTAAATATTTACACCACTAGGTTAAGAAGTCAGTTTCTACCCCTTGAAAGAGATTTATCTTTGTTAAATGGATATGGGATATAGCAATTTACGATTGCTCATCATTCATGACATGATGTAATTTATATGGATTGCACAAACCTATCCTGAGCATTCTACAAGTTCGATTCTCACTTATCTACAGAATGTTATTAGTCAATGCTTTGTGTTTTTAATATTATATTAAAAGGTGAAAATAAATTAATTGCCCAATGTTATCTCAAAGTTCTTACGATAAATATTAAAAAAAAATGCCCTTTTGTTTCAGTGTCACAAAGCCATCCAGATCGCTGTATGGGTTCACCCAGTAATGTTGACAACAGTGCTCCCCTGCACAGGATAATGACTACGCTCTGCAATTAAATTAACCAGTGCAACAAAAACATACATGGTTTATTGGCAGAAATTAAATACCGACAGTTACATTTTCAAAAGAATTTAACAAAAGTGTTCTTTTGTCAACAATTAGCAAAGGGGCTTGTCAGGAACAAAATACTTTAATTGATCACACCACTTTAAAGGAACACAGACGTCAGAATTATACTTTAGCGATTCAGATAGAAGATACAATTTAAAAGAAATCTTAAACTTTTATAAAATGCTCCTCTTTCTCTTGGTATCTTTTGTTAAAATGTAGCTTATTTCTTAGAGAGCATACTGAGGTAGTATAATTTTGATAACTGAATTAAATTGGAAAGTTTTTTCTAATTGTATTCTGTATATAAATCATTAAAGTTTAATTTTGACTTCTATATACCTATACATAGTATGTCCTATTAAATTATAAATCCTATTTAGTTTGTTATGTATTGAATACTTTCATTAACCCTTATAATTTGTTAAATCTGCTTTGCTTATTTTATAAAATGTAATCTGTGCTTAAGTGATACAGATGGATGATGTATTGCTGGGGTTTGCAAACCATGTGATGTGTAAGCAATATATATTGTTCTTTTCCTTCTCAGGTTTGGAAGTTTGCGGTCCTCTTGGAGGAGGCATGATTGAAGCCATTGGTGCCTGACGATAAGGAAGACATTCCTAGGGCAGAGAGACAAACGGGATCAAGCAATGGATCTGAAGGCTGAAGAAAGCAGTTGAGCTCAGGGCCTCAGGGCATGCAATGAACATCTTCCTATGGCATGGCAGCTGCTGCCAACCAGCAATGCCTGGCAGAATGTGCAATGGGTTGATTGATGTGGTGCATTCTCTGCAGTAGAGCTTCATGGTTAAACCCCTCTTTTAAAGGTCAACAAACCAAAACCAAAGGCACTACAGGGGACAACCATTAGCAGTTTGAGAATTTGTGTGTGTTTTGGATTTAGAGAGATGATACATACACCAGATATGTGTAAAAAATGATGTATGTACATAGCATAACTTATTTCATGTATAAAAAAGATGTGCAGCTCTTCTCCCTATCACCCCATTTTTCACATTAATATTCTGTAACAATGACAGACGTTTTTATCTTACCGTTATATTGCACAATACAACTAATTGTATTTGTCATATATTTTAGTACCTTTATGGGAGAGAGATGCACATTAAGCTAATGACATAAAATTATTGACATTAATTCATGTTTAAGTGCTTGATAAGACGCACCTTTAACAAAGATTTTTGGTGCTGTAATAATATATTTGATAAGATTCTGTAAATATTGATTTCATTATTAAGTACAATAGTGAATGCAGTACATTTTTCATAAGTGCCAGCTACGGGTTTTGTTAAAGAATCTAAACATCAACAGGTTTTTTTTTAAGCCTAAAAGAACATAAGACCAGTTTTTGATTATGCAAAACTGTCTGCTATAATTATTTAATGCAAGCTTGTGATAACCACAAACATTGCAGAAATCTTTAATTGCTACCTTTGTAAATGTTTTAAATGTCATCTTTATCTTTAACAAAAAAATATCTCATATTGTTTAAAAAGCCGAATAAGAAATGTAAATGTTAAAATTAAGGCCAAACAAGACATAAGACACAGGAAATGTTGGAACCAGCTCATAGATAGTGTAAAATTCATTCTCTAGGGCCTACAATTTCATCTGCATGTTTGTTGTGTCTTACAGGCAGGCTTTATAATCATACCCACATCATCCCAAAGGGGAATATAAAATACAAATGCAACAAATATGTTGACCTAATATGGGCTCTTATGTCATTTGTATATTCTGCCAATCTTAATATATCATCAACATTTTACTGTCATTTTAAATTGCCATTTTAGTTCTGTAAAAAAAAATATATAAATCAGACCTATAACATAAAGCAGGGCATTTTTGTCAAATGTAAACTTAATAAAGAAGAATGCAGGCAAATTAACCATACAATGTTTTTACATCCAATATAAGGAGACAAATACTATTTTGAGCACATCTATTTTTATTAAGCAAGTCAGCAGAGGAACCTTGTTGCGAAATTACTATGTAAGGCTTTCACAGTGATATGCAAATAATCATATATTTCCAAATTATTCCCCCCCCCCCCCTCACATTTGCCCCATAGAAAATCTATACACTATTATTAAACAGTCATATACAATTATTGTTATTTAATAATGTATGTGCTAATTTCTTTTTAGGAACACAGGACAGAGGTAGAAAACCATATTTTATTTTACAACATTTTCCCCCGATTCAATATGGGCTAAATTAAAGTGCAACTTTATTTTTTTCAAGAAACATAAACCTTTTATTTTGTTTATACCTTAATTGCTTAACATTCGTAATACTTGATTTTTAATAATTTATTGCTCATTGCTGTATCTCCTCTTCCCTCACATAGGTCTTTTCCTTATTGATCGTTGTCTCTCTGTTTTTTTGTTCTCCATCTATTTTATAAAAAATTTCAGAACTTTTGCACAAATTCCTTATTTTATTCTTGTATCTCACAATCCATCAGATATCTACATGACATAAAGCAGAGAGCCATATTTATCCTTGGACCAGTGGTTCCCCACCCAGAAATAATACTGTGGTAATGGTAGATAACATTACTTGGATAGAAATCATTATATGCTGTAGCACAATGACCTACTTTTCTCATGAATACAAACACCCAATAATAAAAGACAACATTTTCTGTGTCTGTGCCTGGTTTGATCACCTTGGTCTTGATACTTCACCAAGGTTGTTAAGCATATATTGTTATGTGACTTGATTGTAAAATCTATACAATATTAACCATGTGTATTTTCTTTGCAATGTATAATACGGTGCTACTGTTCTGCCTTACAGAACTAGGCCAGCAATGAGGGCTATGGCATCTGAAGGCTATTCAACATGACTGTTTCTTGGGTGCTATATTAAAATTGGCCTAGTGCTAATTTAGATTTTGTGGTGCTATGTTCTCTTGAAGGATTGGGAAGAAGAATGTGAGCGAGGAAAGACTGTTTATTTCAGTGCAGCAATGCACATTATGGATCTGCATTCTGGTTGTTATAGCATTTATCTTATGGTTCTTAGTATCATGCTACATTGAAAAAATATAAGTGAGAATCCAAATTGTCTTAGTAATTTGAACGGTGCTATTGAACACATTATTGAGACTGAGAAATTATTATGACCAACTTTATTAAATTTTGACTGACCGTTACACGTTTTTTAATTTCTGCTATACCCATTACTTTCTAGTTTACCTATATGAGGGGATTTGAAAGATTAAATTATGCACAGATATTAAGGGTTTAATTCTCTAAAGCTCCGTGGTGTGGTGACATTGTCTAAGAAGTCTTGTTAGTATGGCAAGGTCGTTAAAATAATTTAACCCTTTAAGGACACAGCTTTCAGTTTGCTCAATTGTTTTATGACGGAAAAATTCCGTCATATGTCCTTAAGAGGTTAAGGAAGGCAAATATTAGCTTAAGAGCTGTTTCTCTCACTATGCAGATTTCGACATGTGAAGGAGACGCATACATTACAATAGAATGCTCTCAAATAAATCCAAAAGATTTTGTGTGATTTCTCTCTATTTAGTGAGATTTTGTCACTGGGTCTAAAGGTTATAGCTACACTAGTATGATGCATTGAACAAACAACAGCATTTCAGGTTAATTCCCAAAAAATAATAATGCTAAAGAATATATGCTTGAAACACTGCTGTGTGCTTGGGTATATCCCAAATAATGTATTTATTTCTCTTGTTAAGTGTAGTCAGTCCACGGGTCATCCATTACTTATGGGATTATATCTCCTCCCTACCAGGAAGTGCAAGAGGATCACCCAAGCAGAGCTGCTACATAGCTCCTCCCCTCAACGTCATATCCAGTCATTCTCTTGCACCTAACTAAAGATAGGTCGTGTGAGAGGACTGTGGTGTTTTAAACTTAGTTTTTATTTC
>CAJPDP010003730.1:0-11947 GCA_905336975.1 Bombina variegata variegata
GTGTTTGTGTGTGTGTCTGAGTATTTTTGTGTGTGTCTGAGTGTGTTTCCGATTGTTTGTGTGTGCATCTTTATAATTAATAATAATTAATGCAGTGCAGTTTACATATTTTGTATGTGTGTGTGTCTGAGTGTTTCTGTGTGCCTGAGTGTTTTTGTGTGTGTGTCTGAGTGTTTTTGTGTGTGTGTCTGAGTGTTTTTGTGTGTGTGTGTCTGTGTTTGTGTGTGTGTCTGTGTGTTTTTAAGTGTGTCTGAGTGTGTGTGTGTGAGTGTTTACATGTGTGCGTGTGCCTGTGTTTTTGTGTTTGTGTGTGTCTGCTTTCTGTCCATTGGAGAAGTTTGCCATTTCTATGAAATCCTCTTCTTGCAGTAAAAAAAAAAAAACATTAATGGGGGGGGGGGGTGACACCATAACTTACCGCACCGGGTGACACCAACCCTAGTGATGTCACTCCATTGCATTCCTATTGGCTGAAAATTTTGAATCAGCCAATAGGAATTATTAGGGCTGCTAAAATCCTATTAGCTGTTAAAATCAGCCAATAGGATTTAAGCAGCTCTCATTCTATTGGCTGATTAAAATTTTTGGGCTTTTTGCAAATAAACTGTGTGATTTTTATTTATGCTGCTGCACCTTTGTTGTTGCTTACTATTTGTGGGATTGCAGTATCCCTGGCAGAGTGCATTATGGTATCAGTGTGCTGGACTCTTCTAACTTTTTGCATTTGTTTTGACTCCATAGTCCTTTGCACCTTTTTACCATGGAGGAGAATATTCATGAGAAGGACACTAATATTTTTGGCTATAGTGAAATGGAAGCAGACAGGATTACGACTTTGGTGAGGGGTTCAAGAGAATTCCTTAAGACTCCCCCAGCTGAGCTCTCTGGTAAAGAATTTGAAAAATTATCCAAGAAGCATTTGGCATACGAACTTCATTCCACAACCCTAACGGAATACCATAGGGTAAAAGCGATACCTCGGGGCCTGAGGATGACAACCCACCCTACTCTTATGTTAAACAACAAAGAGTATTGTGAAAAATTTGAGCGCATACTTAATATGTGCTCCCTGGATATCACTAACGCTGGAAAGCCTTCAGAAAGAAATGGATGAGCAACAAAAGGAACTAAAAGACATGGAAAAAAAACTGCAGGATACGTTACCAGCTGATGCGGTGACCAAAGTGTTAATAGACACGAAAAGCAAAGTGAATGAGTTGCTCAGACAGTTTGAACAACACAAGCGCAGTAAGTTCCTTAGAGACACAGGGGATTACCAGACGGGTCATGTGTATCGATGGACACGTGACCCAGCAGCAAGAAACCGGAAGGAAGGGGCTCTTGGCATCGGAAGGCATGCAGATGTAATGCCCAGAACAGTGGATCTTCCTCCTCTGGCTCATCTGATATACCGACGGGGGACTCAGACAGCGATTCCCCCGCGGTGGCATCAAGCACCATCAGAGACGAAAAAGGAAGGAATATGACATGTCCTATACTCCTAACCAGGTCAAGGGCAAAGAACTTCCATCACTAATGGTAAATACCTCAGCTGTTATGCTTGACCATGATGAACAATCGGTACTTGAAAAAGGACTCTCATTTGTCTCTGACAAAAAATGGGATTACTTTTTGTTATATCAAGACCTTTATCGTTTGTTTCATACATTTAAATTAAAGGCATTTTTAGCAGATAATATTATGAGTACAGAAACATCTTTGCACGATATGGATCTGCTTAGTATTAAAACATTGGGACTTAAGAGTAAAAGTACCTTTACACCAGGCAGTCAAAAACTATAGTATTGAAATTTTTCTAAACTAGTACTGCATGATATTAAATTACTACTAAATTCAGGTGGGCATGATAGGAAGAGGTATGTTAGTAACTTCTCTAGGTCTGAGTATGCATCTACTGAGTCATTTAAGAAAAAAGGTGTCATACTAAGACAGGCTAACAAGGGTGGGGCCATTGTAATTCTGGATAGGAATTATTATATTGATGAGATTTTGACCCAGTTAACTGACAGAGAGGTATATGATCGTTTGGAAAGAGATCCTTTGTTTCAGATCAGAAATGAAATCTTACATCTTAAAATGGCAGAGAGGAAGGGTTTAATTGATCTGAAAACACTGGAGTACCTTTGTGTTAATGATTATAATACACCTATTTTTTACACTTTACCGAAGTGCATTAGGCTGAAAAAAGACCCCCTGGGAGACCAATTGTTGCAAGCACCAATTCCATTTTCTCTAACATTGCCATATTCCTTGATAAAATTCTGAGGTCATTTGTGGTATTTTCACAATCTTTTATTAGGGATACAGATGACTTTTTATCAAAATTAGAGGATTTGCAATTGCTGGATAGAAAATATATTATTTTTTTCCCTTGATGTGGTGAGTTTATACACCTCCATCACTCACACTAGTGGTATGTGGGCAGTGGAATGTGTATTGAGATTGAGTGGGAAATATTCTGACTCCCAATGTATCTTTCTTATGGAGTTGTTTGAAATAATTTTAAGGTGTAATTATTTCTTATTCCAGGACTAATTTTTCATCCAGAAACAGGGCACCACGATGGGTTCCAATGTTGCACCAAACTATGACAACAAATTTATGAATATGTTTGAATAACGCTTTCTTTATGAGAATCATCTGTTTTATCAATATGGCATCACTTGGTGGCGCTATATTGATGATATATTTGGCATATGGTTGGGCGACCTGCTCGCATTTGTTAATGATCTCAATTGTTGCTCTAGACATATTCAGTTCAAGCTGACATGGAGTGTAGAGCACATATAATTCCTTGACACCTCTGTCTATAGAAAGGAGAATATTTTGAAGGCAGACATTTATAGGAAGCCAATTGATCACAGTAACCTTTTGCGCTATGAGAGTGCTCATCCTCCTGCCTTATTGAATTCTCTTCCCTATAGCCAGTTCCTCAGGGTAAAGAAAATTGTTTCTGACCCAGTTAAATCTAATTGTAGACTTTCTGAAAATAGTCAATATTTCAGGGAGTGGGGCTATCCAGATGATGTGATTCAAAGCAATATAAAAAATGTTGAGGGGAGGTCTAGACAGGATTTGTTTAAGAATACTAATAAAAAAAATCATGAAGGTGGGGAGAAAAAAGAGAGCATTACTTTTGTCACATAATATAATAGACAAACTAATAAGGTGTTGAATATCTTAAGAAAGCATTGGCACATTTTGAAGGAATGTAAGCCCCATGTTACTGGTTTTAAGGATACTTTCATGCCTGCCTTTAGACGTGCTCCTTCCTTAAAGGATAAATTAATAAAAAATGATGTTGGCACAACTAAAACTAGTGGCATTCGTTATATTACGAGTGCCAGTAAAGATTGTTTCCCATGTTTGGGATGTTTCAGTTGTGGAAACATAATTAAAGGTGCTGTTTTCTTTCAGAAATAAAAGGGAAAAAAAATGAAATACACCCAAAGTTCAGTCAAATTAGTTCATTTGGTGCATCCAATTCCAGGAATCAATCAACCATTTCCCTTGGATACATCCAAAATAGTTGTAAAGTTTTATTACATAGCAAAGAAAATAGCTTGTCCTACCGTTGAACAGGGAGCTTCTCACAGGCCTTTTATCATGGCACTAGCGCAGGATGTGTCCCAGCAGGTGCTATTGACCAGTTGTGCACCGAACACAGAACACTGCCGGACAAACTCTCTCACCTTCTAGCCGATCGCAGCCTTTTGCTTGTCATCCGTCTATGATGTGGTTCTTACCAGAGGATTAAACGCCCTGTCAGTTACCTTGTTTTTATTGGATGATGGGGAAAACAGGGTGATCCCAGCACAACCCACCGCTATATGAAGTGGGAAGCTGGTATATAGAACAAAAAAACGAACAAAGTCCAGCTCCATAGAATAAAAGAAAGTCCTTTATTTAGTCCATATTTATAAAAACAGGGGTACAGCAGATTTAAAAAGGGAGCATTTTGGCAGAAAAAAGCCGTAATCATAGCCTGTAGTAAACACCTTGCTCTAGGTATTTAAACACACTCCTTCTACCTAATAGGTTAAAAAACTAAAGTACTAGTTACGCCCTCAAATTACTTAACCCATTCAGATATCAGCTTAGCAAAACTTTGAAGCCTTCACTTATATACAATAAATGGTAATAGGTGATTCAACCATACATATTATATACATATTAGATACATCTGATACAGCAAGAAAACAGATGCGGATAAGGTATATACAGACATTCATATTGCAATATACAATGTATAAAATTCATATTAGAATAAACTTTAAATAGACTCATAATTTCTTGATGGTAATGAGGTAAGTGTCTTAACTAGTTAGAAACAGCATGTCATAGATTAACCAACGCTAGGTTGCGTAAGCCTAAGATATAAGCGGAACATAGGATATTAAAATGATATCAATATCAAAATTAATTTGAGGACTTGATGAAAAAACACACAAATATTAGAATGGGCAAGTGTATTATGCCAAATTATATATCAATCCATATATACAACCTAATTATACAAGTGGGCTATCCAGACTCAAAATGATCTGTATATGAATAAAAGTTTATTAATCTAAAATAAATCTATCTTGTGTCAAATAGATTGGAAGGAGGAAATGTTCTGGGTTTGGGGATTCATTCCCAAAAGTTAATGAGATCGTAACTTGATCTAAGACCAAGTGGTATTCTTGTTCTTAACTTAAAAACCCAGAACATGTCCCTTTTTGACAAAAGCTGTCAATGTCACCTCCCTTGGCTGGTAAAACTGCCTTTTCGATAGCACACCATTTAAATGTACTCAACTTTCCATCATGTTTATCTGAGAAGTGCTGAACTAAAGGTATAGTTGCTTTACCTATCTTGATGGTAGAGAAGTGTTCCCTCTTTCTGGAATTTACATCTCTGGTGGTTAACCCTATGTATTGAAGCTGACAGCTATCACAAGTGATAAGATAGATGACATAAGAAGCTTTGCAGTTAAGACATGATTTAATCTCAAACTCTTGGTTGGTAACTGTTGATCTGAATGTTTTGGTAATCTGTACATAATCACAGGGTTTGAAGCATGTACGCCCACATCTATACATTCCACAATGTCTAAGCCAAGAGCTAGGTCTATTGTGAATTGGTTTTAGCTGCGAGGGAGAAAGCAAATTGCCTATAGTCGGACTTCTCCTGTAAGAGCATCTCAAACATTTTGTGATTACATCAGTTAATTTGTCATCTGCCGCCAGCAAACCAAAGTGCTTACAAATTATTTTGCAGATGTCATAGTATTGCATACTGTGTGGTGCTACAAAGGTAACCTTTTGGGTTGTGCTTTTCTCTAGATTCTTATTTTTATTGTCATTAAGTAATGTGCTCCTAGGTAACCTGTACACCTCTGATCTAGCTTTATGGATATCTCTCCTTGAGTATCCTTGATCTAATAATCTTCGTGTAAGATCTTTTTTATAGTTTATTCTAATATGAATTTTATACATTTTATATTGCAATATGAATTTCTGTTTATACCTTATCCGCATCTGTTTTCTTTCTGTATCAGATATATCCAATATGTATATAATATGTTTCATTGAATCACCTAGGGCATAACTAGTACTTTAGTTTTTTAACCTATTAGGTAGAAGGAGTGTGTTTAAATATCTAGAGCAAGGTATTTAGTACAGGCTATGATTACGACTTTATTCTGCCAAAACACGTAAGCCATTATTACGCTCTATTTTTTAATCTGCTGTACCCCAATGTTTTTTAAATATGGATTAAATAAAGGACTTTCTTTTATTCTATGGAACTGGACTTTGTTAATTTTTTTGCTCTATATACCAGCTTCCCACTTTATAAAGCGGTGGATTGTGCTGGGATCACCCCTGTTTTCCCCATCATCCAATAAAGACTAGGCAACGCATAAGGACAAGGCGTTTAATCCTCCGGTCATAGACGGGCAACAAGCAAAAGGCTGTGATCAGCTAGTAGGTGAGAGAGTTTGTCCGGCGGTGTTTGGTTATTGGTGCACAACTGGGAGATAGCAACTGCTGGGACACATATTGCGCTAGTGCCGTGGTGAAAGGCCTGTGAGAAGCTCCCTGCTCAACGGTAGTACAAGCTATTTTCTTTGCCTAAGTAACATAACATTACAGCTATTTTGGATGTATCGGAGGGAAAGGGTTAATTGATCCCTGGAATTGGATGCACTGTATGAACTAATTTGACTGAACTTTGGGTGTATTTCCATTTTTCCTTTTATTTCTAATATTGGTATATGCTGGTTATACCGGATTACACCCATTTTGTTTCCACTGCATATTTCCCTATACAATGGAGAATGTACAGCAGTATTTTTCCCTTTCATCAGCTATGGCAAAAACAAGTAATGCTCAAGAATGTGAACTTATATTCTCTACGGATAATACAAATTTGTCATTAAGTGCTCTCTTTGACACCATGGATAATTTGTTATCTAAAGAAGCCAAAACCCAATGGGACATTTGGACCATGGACAGATATTTTAAAGTGGGTATGATCCATAGGGGCCTAAGAATTTAACCCTGTTGATACTGAGTTTGTTAATTCATGGAATGATGTATTATCAGAATGTTTATCTAGACTAATGCTATTATTAATTCAATACAAGAGCAAATTGCTATAAAGTATTAGGAAAGATATTGATACATTGCAACTTGAAATGAACAAATGTAGCACTGATCTTGACTTTCCTAAATTTGATGGTATTCTAAAGAAATCTGTGGCTGAGGTTAAAAGTATGATAATAGAACCTAAACATTCAAAATTCTTAAGGGATAAGTCAGATTATGATTCAAACTCAGTCGATATTTGGAATAGATCACAACGATCCAAATTTAGTAAAAATAAGAATAACACAGGGGTAGGCGCAGACGTAGGAGACAATCAGTGAAATCAGTATCCTTTTCAGATAGTGAAGATGAGCATTCTTCTGATGATATGAGACAGCAAGAGTGTGCAGTTTCACAACCAGTGGGTATTCTAAAACCTAACACTCATCACATTACTCAGGTAAATACAGAACAAACAGTAAGACTATTCATCTATATTAAATAGTAATACAGCCATTCATTCTAAAACTAAATATCAGGCTTCCTCCTTGGGGAACTTAAATCAAGGATTAGCAGGTAATGCTGGTAGAATTGCAATCAGACAAAGACACCTTAGATCAGGTTTTTCTCTTGGACATGGGAGGAGCCACAGGAGGCAATCAAAGTATAAACACATCACAGGACAGATATCATCTGAGAACTAGCTGCCCCCAAAGCAAATACAAATGAACAATCTAATTAACTTATCCCCTGTCGTTTTAACTGAGAGTCAACACAAGGTTTTCAGTTATGGCCTAAATTTTGCACCATCTAACACCGTCAATTTATTTAAAATAATCATTGATGTAAATAGACTAATCAGGAACATTACACTAAAGAGACACTTTAGTGGGTCTGATATAGAAACAGATGATACGGGCATAGATGAAACACAAACAGATTTGGCTTTTCAAGAGAATTGTGATGTGGTAGCCCTTCAACAACTATATAATGAAAGTACTGTAATTGGGGGAGATATTGGTGAAGGTCATACCTGCAAAAATAAATCTAGATTTTACCCTATACAAAGCAGATATTCCACACTAGAGACTTTCTTTAAAAGAGTAGAGAAAGATTTGATTACTCTTAAATATACTTCAGGCACCACAACTAGCAATCTTAAAAGGACAGGAAGACAAGCTCTCAAAGATTTACAAGACAATAAAAAGCTGGTGATAAGACAAGAGGACAAGGGGGATCGGTGATGGTCCTCAATCGAACAGATTATGTCCAAGAGGCCCTACGACAGCTACATAATGTAAGGGACTATATGGTATTGGACAGAGAACCCACTGATGGATTCAGGACTCAAGTCAACTATTAGATAATGGTATAGAATTTGGATATATTGATAAAAACGCCTTTGAGTTCTTATATGTATCTCATCCTAGAACCCCCATCTTTCATTTCCTTCCGAAAATGCACAAATTGCTCATTAATGTTCAAGGCAGACCAATAGTGAGTGGGATAGACTCATTATTGGAGCATCTATTCCAATGGCTGGATTCCTTGCTCCAACACATAGTCACAACTTTACCAACTTATTTGCGTGACACCAAACACACATTGGGTCTGCTTGAACATTTTGAATGGAAAGAAGTTCACACATGGCTAACCATTGATGCAGTCTCGCTGTACAGCTCTATACCCCATGCTTATGGGATTGAGGCCATCCAATATTTCTTGACATACTACACTGACTATTCTAGTGAATTTCGGGCATACATTGAGAAAATAACTTTATTTTTATTAACTCACAATTATTTTAAATTTGAAGGAACTTTCTATCTCCAGAGATGTGGTACTGCAATGGGGGCTAAATTTGCCCCATCCTACGCCAAACTATTTTTAGGGTGGTTGGAGTTGGTCTGCATTTTTGGGGATAGAAACCCTTTTAAACAGCACATTTTTTTTTTTAGATGCTTCATAGATGATTTGTTGTTCATCTGGTCTGGTACTAGGGAACAGGTTGTTTTCTTTGTTGATTGGCGCAATGACAATTGTGTAGGCTTGCTTTTTACCTTTGACCATCAAATATCTAAGATACCTTTTTTGGATGTAGCCCTTACAGGCAGCAATGGTAGGGTGAGTTTGAAGGTGTACAGCAAGCCTATCTCTGGAAACACTCTGCTGCACACAGCTAGCTGTCATCCTCAACATGTCCCGTACGCAATTGCAAAAGGCCAATTTGTGAGACTCAAACAAAACTGCAGTAGTCAGAGCAATTTTGTGGATGAGGCAAATGATGTTGCACAAAGATTATTAGATCAAGGATACTCAAGGAGAGATATCCATAAAGCTAGATCAGAGGTGTAAAGGTTACCTAGGAGCACATTACTTAATGACAATGAAAACAAAAATAAGAATCTAGAGAAAAGCACAACCCAAATACTATGACATATGCAAAATCATTTATAAGTACTTTGGTTTGCTGGCGGCAGACGACAAATTAACTGATGTGGTCACAAAAGGTTTGAGATGCTCTTATAGGAGAAGTCCGACTATAGGCAATTTGCTTTCTCCCTCGCAGCTAAAACCAATTCCCAATAGACCTAGCTCTTGGCTTAGACATTGTGGAATGTATAGATATGGGCATACATGCTGGAAACCCTGTGATTATGTACAGATTACCAAAAAATTCAGATCAACAGTTACCAACCAAGAGTTTGAGATTAAATCATGTCTTAACTGCAACGCTTCTTATGTCATCTATCTTATCACATGTGATAGAGGTCAGATTCAATATGTAGGGTTAACCACCAGAGATATAAATTCCAGAATGAGGGAACACTTCTCTACCATCAAGATAGGTAAAGCAACTACACCTTTAGTTCAGCACCTCTCAGATAAACATGATGGAAAGTTGAGTACATTTAAATGGTGTGCTATCGAAAAGGCAGTTTTACCAGCCAGGGAGGTGACCTTGACCAGCTTTTGTTAAAAAGGGAAATGTTCTGGGTTTTTCAGTTTAAAACTAGAATACCACTTGGTCTTAATTCAAGTTACGATCTCATTAACTTTTGGGAATGAATCCTCAAACCCAGAACATTTCCTCCTTTTAATCTATTTGACACAAGATAGATTTATTTATAAACGTTTAGTCATATACAGATCATTTTGAGTCTGGATAGCCCACTTGTATATTTAGGTTGTATATATGGATTGATATATAATTTGGCATAATACACTTGCCCATTCTAATATGTGTGTGTTTTTCCATCAAGTCCTCAAATTAATTTTGATATTGATATCATATTAATATCCTATGTTCCCCGTATATTTTAGGCTTACGCAACCTAGCGTTGGTTAATCTATGACATGCTGTTTATAAGTTAAGACACTTACCTCATTACCATCAAGATAGTATGAGTCTTTTTAAAGTTTATTCTAATATGAATTTTATACATTGTATATTGCAATATGAATTTCTGTATATACCTTATCCGCATCTGTTTTCTTGCTGTATCAGATGTATCTAATATGTATATAATATGTATGGTTGAATCACCTATTACCATTTATTGTATATAAGTGAAGGCTTCAAAGTTTTGCTAAGCTGATATCTGAATGGGTTAAGTAATTTGAGGGTATAACTAGTACTTTAGTTTTTTTAACCTATTAGGTAGAAGGAGTGTGTTTAAATACCTAGAGCAAGGTGTTTAGTACAGGCTATGATTACGGCTTTTTTCTGCCGAAACGCATAAGCCATTATTACGCTCCCTTTTGTAATCTGCTGTACCCCTATTTTTTTAAATATGGATTAAATAAAGGACTTCCTTTTATTCTATGGAGCTGGACTTTGTTCATTTTTTGTTCTATATACCAGCTTCCCACTTCATATAGCGATGGATTGTGCTGGGATCACCCCTGTTTTCCTCATCATTCAATAAAGACAAGGCGTTTAATCCTCCGGTAAGAACCACGTCATAGACAGGTGACAAGCAAAAGGCTGCGATCAGCTAGTAGGTAAGAGAGTTTGTCCGGCGGTGTTCGGTGCTTGGTGCACAACTGTGCGATAGCAACTGTGAGAAGCTCCCTGTTCAACGGTAGGACAAGCTATTTTCTTTGCCTAAGGAATATAACTTTACAGCTATTTTGGATGTATCAGAGGGGAAGGGGTTGATTAATTCCTGGAATTGGATGCACTGAATGAACTAATTTGACTGAACTTTGGGTGTATTTAAATTTTTCTTTTTATTTCTGAAAAAAAAACAGCACCTTTAATCATGTTTCCACAACTGAAACATCCCAAACATGGGAAACAACCTTTACTGGCACTCATAATATAAGAATGCCACTAGTTTTAGTTGTGTTAACATAATTTTGTATTAATTTATCCCTTAAGGAAGGAGCATGTCTAAAGACAGGCATGAAAGTATCCTTAAAACCAGTAACATGGGGCTTACATTCCTTCAAAATGTGCCAATGCTTTCTCAAGATATTCAACACCTTATTAGTTTGTCTATTATATTCTGTGACAAAAGTAATGCTCTCTTTTTTCTCCCCACCTATCATATAAATATCATATGTTCCGCTTATATTTTAGGCTTACGCAACCTATCGTTGGTTAATCTACGACATGCTGTTTCTAAGTTAAGACACCTTATTACCATGAAGATAGTATGTCTTTTTAAAGTTTATTCTAATATGAATTTTTTATATTTTATATTGCAGTATGAATTTCTGTATATAGCTTATCCTCATCTGTTTTCTTGTTGTATCAAATGTATCCAATATGTATATAATATGTATGGTTGAATAACCTATTACCATTTATTGTATATAAGTGAAGGCTTCAAAGTTTTGCAAAGCTGATATCTGAATGGGTTAAGTAATTTGAGGGCGTTACTAGTACTTAAGTTTTTTAACCTATTACGTAGAAGGACTGTGTTTAAATACCCAGAGCAAGGTGTTTAGTACAGGCTATGATTACGGCATTTTTCTGCCAAAACACGTAAGCCTTTATTACACTCTCTTTTTTAATCTGCTGTACCCCTTTTTTTAATATGGATTGCATAAAGGACTTTCTTTTATTCTATGGAGCTGAACTTTGTTCATTTTTTGCTGTTTTATTTCACCCACATACAGGCAAAAGATTTTACTTGAATGGATATTACAATTGTAATAGCGAGTATGTTATTTACTTAATAAAATGCCCATGTGGTTAGCTTTATGTGGGTGAGACAACACATAAGGCTCGTGAGAGGATGAACGAGCACAAATCCAGCATCATAAGGAAAGATCTGGATGCCCCTGTAGTTCACCATTTTATTCAGGCAAATCATTTTATTCAAATTGGCCCTTCATTTGTCTTT
>CAJPDP010003866.1:0-10318 GCA_905336975.1 Bombina variegata variegata
CCCAACGTCGTACAGGGTACGTTGCTAGTCTTTAAAGACCAGTTTGTGCAAGACGTACCCTGTACGACGTATGTCGTTAAGGGGTTAAAATAATTAAAATATTCCAGTAGGAGGAGCCTGCAGGAACACACGCACGCATGGTGCTCTGTAACGGAGTGGAGTAATAAGCTTTTCTTCTGCATACATCTCCCGCTGACGGGTAAAGTCTAGACTACTAAGGGAGAGCACAAAGCAAGCAAGCGATACGGAAGTCACTATTTGCCACCTATGGTCGGTTGGCCCTAACCACAACCTGGTACAGCAATCTTCAGCCATAGAGTGTAGAGAGATCGCAAAAAGCAGTAACTGGCAATGAGTACACATAAGTCACAAGAAGCAGGATACCAGCGTGTGACACAGAGAAATAAAGAAGCTGCGATTAACTGAAGCACTTCAGAAACTCCTTGCTGTTTTCTTCCACTTTCGGTTTTTGGAGCGAGAGAGAGGTGTCCCGATCATTCCGGTATCCATGGGAGAGCACAGGTGAAGTGTCCTAACGTTACAGGTGAAGCAGTTACTGACCGGTAAAAAGGAGCAAGAACCGCAATTATAAAAGAATAAACTCTTACATTATAAACACCCTATTTGATACTCTGACTGCTTCTGTATGCCTCTGGTTGTGGTGCTATACTATTCTAACATAAAAGGATCCAACTAGAAGTTACAGGCTTACACATAGCTCACATAAAGCTGAAGTGAGCAGATTAAACTCTTTTTCATATCTTGATCCCCTCAAGAAACTTAAAAGAATAATACAGAAAAAGAGAGTCAATACGACTGACCAGTATATTAACCCTTATACTTTAGAGAATACATGGCCGGGTAACTGTGTGGTACACTTGAGAGGCCCCAGAATAAATACAACACCCTTCACAGGTATCATGCGAGTGTGTGGCTGTGAAAACTCCAGCATGGAAAGGAGATACACTTAAAAACTATACCTGTGGGGGGGGCGTGTCCTAGCAGCGATCCTGGTCGGTCGCACACTCCTTGAGCTCCAGCGGAAACTCTGAAAAACTGCCGATTTTAGGAGACCAACAACAGCAAATATTATCTTCCTTGAACGCTACTGGGCTGCGGCATATAGTGGTGTACTAAATACCTTTACCAACGCTGTATTTTTTATACTGGGGCGTAGGATTGGACAAGAGAGGCCTAGAGCGGCGGCTCACAGCAGGCAAACGTTACCCCCCTCGGTAACCCGAGGTTTTCTGCCATCATCAAACACCTAAATCCAGAGCCTAGCCACAGCAGCTTAGAAGGAGCTAAAGAAAATACAACAAATATACAAAAGGGAATCAGCGCAATAGATCTGTCTTACCTAGCAGACAATATGGCCGCTACACAGGAAACAATCCCATAAATTTACATGAGCGATTATATGGCCAAGTTTGAAGAACGGTGTCAATACCTTATAGATCGTGCACCTTATGACTTCTTATTGAGCCGCCTGACTATCATAGATACGGCGGAGCTAGTTTATGAGGAAGCGCTTATAGCACAGCCCTCAAATCCCCGGCGTGGGACTTGTCTGCAACCAGAGGCTCCTTCTGCTTTATCAACTAAGCACATGTCCGTAAAGGGGACTACGGGAGCATTACACTGCCTTCTCGAGGAAACATTGGAACCAAGGCATCCTTCAAAACCAAGATCAACACTTAAGGATCCACACGGCACTCATCTACACATGGAAAGACACGAGCCATCTGAGGTGGCCGAATGGGAGTATGTGGGGGACTTCCAGGACGCTGCAATACTAACCCAGACACCTTTCCTAACTCACATCACCAAACCGGAGTTCAAGCGTAAAAACACTAGCTTGCAGTTGGAGAACTCTTATGAACAATTTGGTTATGCAAGGCTCCCGACTCTCTACAAAGAGTCATCAGAGACGGTTGGTTGGAGTTATCGTTTGCCGTTACACTGCCGTCATGACTCATTCCAAAGAGATTCTTGTATTATTAATGGGACACCACCTATCCTTAGAGCAAAATCGTGGGGTTAATGTTTATGAATTAACACAATCTGTTATCATTGCCACTTGCTCAATAGTAATGGCGCATCTACTAATTAACGATGTTGTGTTCTCATTTTTGCCGTCTTGAACTTGTTGTATCCGGTTTAGTCAATTTAATCTTACTTCATCAATGTTGTATTTCACTTAAGCTAGTACATATTATTGTTATTTATATATCAGGGTGGTAACAAATCAGATGCAAACTGTTGTGGTTTTTATTGAAACCGGAAATATAATGAAGTGGTTGCCTGGTTTATTCTTCTATGTATAATACATTGCTATCTGCACCTTCGTGTAAAAACAGACATGGAGGAGTTCTTGAGGATAAATTGCTATTGCTGTATCATTTATACTTATATGCTGCCCTAAAATAAGTTAGAGCACGTCACTTATTAATGTTTCACTCTACCTCTACTACAACAGTTTAGTGCCATGATGTCTTTCTCCATGTGGCTTGCGGCCGGAGCCACGGGAGAATATATTACTAGAATAAAACAGAGGGTTGGGGATTGTTTAAATGTTGTAGGAGGCTCTGAATCCTATAAATCTAGAAGCTTTACGGGCAATCATAACCTACCTAGGGAATAAGAAATGTATTTCCAACTAGCCTCACAAGCTCACTACTATGACCAATATATCACTTCTGTACACATGGTGGAATTCCTTCTTGATCCATATAACTAATATTTTCCTGCTTTCATACACCCAACATGACACCCACTAAACATATACCTACAACCCCCTTAGGGAATTAGACATCTTATTCTTATCTTTCTCACTTGCTACCACTTAGTCACATATTTCAGCATGCCCAAGACAGTAATTCTACCTTGTATTTCAGGTGAGGTTCATTTCTGGTGCATTGGCATACCTTCCTCCCCCATTTCCCATATACTCATCAAGACACACATTTTTAGCACCATTTCTTTACATCTTCTCAAATTTGTCTTCTTTGCTCCTTCTATATAAAAGAAACATGTATGTACTAGACTGGGCTCTGTATAATTTAATTTAATTTAGTTAAGCATTATTAACAAAAAGGTTTGGTTTTGGCCTCTTGCGTATAAGTTACATACTCAATTGTTTGTTGTATATTATCCCTAGATACTTATTTTCACACAAATTAAGGGCCCAAGAGTGTCCTGAACTGATGTTACAATGGACAAAAATGTGAGGATTGAAGCTTAATATGTTTAACTATATTTTATGTGCACTGTTTGTATTGCTCGCTTCACTTTATGACAATATGTTAAACGTAATGTACAATTCCTCCAAAAAATTAATACAAAAAAAAAAAAAAAAAAAACTATACCTGTGTATACATTACCTGAATAAGGCAGGCTCAAATCCTGCAAAAGAAATAGCAGGATAAATATAAATGAGCTATTTTGTTGATTCTGGGTTAAGAAAATTGCCGAGGAATATTCAGAAAGATAATTCGGATTTTTACAGTAGATATCGGACATTTGATACTTTACATCATCCAAACTTGTACCTTTCTTTTTTCCTTTAACCTTACTCTGCCTAAGAGGTTGGAACTTGTTCTTTCCAGGCCAGAATAAATAAGTGGGATGCTCTCTAATAATCAAGGAAATAAACCTATTAAGAAACAAAATAGAAAGTGAAAGGGAAACAGAGAACTCTTATATTGTGCAAGAATGTAAAATTAATGTTGCCAAAATCTGAGCTGGTTTAGAGAGATGGTATCAGATGCACTGTGTATCTAATCTTTTGCCCTGCTTTCAT
Source organism: Bombina variegata variegata (assembly GCA_905336975.1). Lineage (NCBI taxonomy): Eukaryota > Metazoa > Chordata > Amphibia > Anura > Bombinatoridae > Bombina > Bombina variegata. Next base: position 3,803 of record CAJPDP010003866.1, read on the forward strand.
ATCTTTTCATGTTGTTGGATCAGATGGTACACAGTATTGTGTTTATATATAAGGTTCAATTCAAGGTGTTTGCACTATTTGCCCGGTAAATGGCAGGGTATTTACTGCAACCGTGAGATGGTGTGAACAGAGCTATAGAAAATAAGCGTTTTATTATCTTCCCTGACTATTGCTTATGAATAGCTAATGAATATCTAAAAAGTTAACCCCAGTTCCTCCTAAATTGGGAATTACAAACTAGAGATAGAAAATATTGGTTAAAGGGATATTACTGTTTCAGTACTTTCATTAAACACAAAGATTGAGGGGGGCGTGTCCGACCAGCGACCAAGATGGCTGCTCTCTAATTCTGGCTGAATGGAGGAGCTAAAACCGTTGTTTATCACTCCTTATACTCCGCACTAAGTTTTTCCCCATCAATGTGAAGTTCATCTATATGTCTGGAGCTGCCTTAAACAAGTTTTATCTTGGATTTCAACCAAGCATCTACGACCCACTTTTCTATTCTGACAAGTCAGATTAACCAGCCATTTGAGCTGAAATATCTAAAAACAGCTAAAGCTGCTATCTAACCCCAATTAGCCTACTAATCCGATAGTTGAAGTCAAAATCAGCGCGTGTCCTACCTGAGACTGTACTGTCTATAAAGCAACATGGAGTCTCTTGGGAAATGGGAGTCTGAAACCCTGCGACTAATTGATATTCACTTTGTGACACTGGAAACGGAGCTCTACACATTAATAGAAGCAGCGCAACGCTATCCAAGTAATCTGCTACGGCATGATATTCTGCAGGAGCTTAATGATCCCACTGACAGTAAAAATATATGCTTAAAAGGAGATGGAGTAGAATTCAAACATCCGTGTGAAGACACAACATGTTCTAATGTGCCCTCTACAGCGCAGTCCTTGCACACGGCTGGAGTATCTGGAGACTTTTGCAATAGGCCTGCCGATGGAGTAGGAGGAACTAGCAAGTCTGAGATCACAACTGCTGATAGGACTAACTCATTTCTTAAGAAGCGCTACTTAGATCCACTCAATCCACGATGGAAGGGGAGCAAGGAGATACTGTAATTGCTAGGCCACTTGGTCCACTACTGTTTACCGCATATGTAAACGCCTTCTTACCCGGGACTTTTTGTGGAACTCTAAGACACATCTTGCTGACTGATGTACTCTCCCCTTTTGATCTACGGAGGTCACTATTGGACCCGGGGGGCTTCCCCTTTGCAGCAGTTTGCACATTTGATTTACTGGTAAAGATTCTGGAGGCTGACTAGTGAAAGAATAAAATCCAATCCCGGCAAATAACCTACCTATACCTAATGTCATCCCAAGTTTGCAGACTGTTTATAGTTTTTTTTTTTTTTTGTTTGGTTTTTAATGTTGGTTATACTGGTTGGTTTGCAGTCTTTCTTATACTCATGATCTAAGGCTGATATGGCATATATCCGTTTTATTAATAATTTAGCATATATACATTTCATAATGTATCTATATAGCATAGATTGCTCATATTCAAAGATAATGTCACTAAGTCTGATTATGTATGCTAGCCTACCTCTTTAAAACAAGGTTGACGTACCATAGTTACATATTTGACTACCTCCTTATATGTTTTAGCAATGCATTGGAAAGTCCATAGCCTCATATCTCAGAGCCTCCCTCCATCTAGACATGGTCTAAAATTATACATTATGCTTACTACCAACAGCAGCTACATTAACATGTTAGAATCGCTATCATTATTTTTACTGAGTCCAGTGCTATGTGCTGTAACAAATAGTTATGCCGTATGTCTCCGGTCTGTGGCTATCGATATGCATCATACACCCCTATAGCTTCCTAAACCAATATAGCAGTAATAGCAACGTATATTTGAATATTCCGCCCCCAACTTGCTATAGGTGGAAATAACATTGTTGTGGAAACTCCTCACTGTCCTGCTACTTAAGCTGACGTCCTGCTGTTGGCGGCCAAAACAGTAGGTCTAGCTATATTCATTTTATAAAAGTGCAGTGAGGACACGCTGAGCACCTCTAACAATTTTAAATTACTATACTGCGTTTCTTGATAAATCCAGGATCACTAATAGATCATTAAGAGACTGTAGATTAGAACTGTAGGTAATGTTAAATATAAATATATATATTTCTTTTTAATTTGTGACACTATGATAGTATCCCAACTCCTCAACTATTGACTTCACATAATCAAAGCTAACCACATCCATACTGTCTTCCGTTCTCCTATAATGGCTATTTGGGGATACTAACTTTTCTCTATATGCATTAAGTTATTATATCATGCCAGCTATATCACTGCAGTGTTTTTCTTTCTGTTCTCAACTACAGTCCTAAGGGTCCAAGAGTGGCTCTATATGCTATAAGCCCCCTACCATATCCCCCTACTGATAAAATTAAAAGTTCAGGGTCCAAAAGAGGCCAATGTTTCCCTGTCTGGATTTCTTATTTATAAGTTCTGATCGACAAAAGGGGTTCATTATATTATACATGTTATAAACTAAAAACATTTAGAGGTTTACTACTTGGGACATGAGTGGTCCCCTTTAGTTTATAGTTTCTCTCTGTGGCTTTACACTATTTACAGCACTGCAAGGTCCACAAGTGGCCTTATATTAAATCTGGAGGGTGTGTAGTCCGACTAGCAAACACTACGTTTAATGGTAATCCTGATCAATGTCATATAAATATGTTATATTCATCTTGTTTATTTTCTACTGATTGTATATCTGGAAATAATATCTCTGTACAAACTATGTTGACATTCATAATGTGTATGCTCTGAATTAAACCTCAATAAAAAAACAAAACACAAAGGTTAAGTAAGACATAAAGGCGTTCTTGGTTATATATAACATAGCAGAGGTCTCTAACATCAAATCACTTTCTCCTGATGTCACGTTCTCCCCTTCCTTATTCTTTAATGGGATTATATATCCTTCTTTTTTGTATTGGGGCTTTTTGTTTTTTTAATAACACATATAAGACACTACACGTAGTCTAATAAAAAAAAAAATGTAACTTATTTTTTGCAAGGAAACTTTAAGATTCTCCAGATTAATGGAAAGATTTGTAACAAACACAAAATTGAGATTGCCATCTATGGCAGTTAAAATGGATAAAAAAAATAAGATGGTGCATGATATCTCAACAGAGGGCTTATTAGAAGTACCTGGCACCCCAGGCAGTAAGTCAGATTCACAATTACTGTTTAATCAGCTTGCAGAGCTGATTCTTCCTAAATTTGAATCAGTACAAACAGAACTAGCAGGGCTTACCGCAGAAATAAGACAGTTTTCAAAGAGAATAGCAGAAGTGGAGGCACGTGTCTCTGACCTAGAAGATGTTTGCAATAGTCAGGAAACACAAAATAAAAAGTACACAGACAACATTAACTTATTACAAGTTAAAATTGAGGATTTAGAAGACAGATCCCGCTGTAACAGTTTATGAGTTGTAGGACTCCCTGAGACTAGTGAATTTTCAGATTTAATAGAATTGTATCCTTTGTTAAAAAATGAATATGCACGTATCATACACTAGTGGGAGCTGCTGCTAATCGGTGCCTGCACACATTTGTCTCTTGTGATTGGCTAAATAGATATTTTCAGCTTCCTGTCAGTAGTGCAATGCTGTCCTTTCAGCAATGTATAACAAGAGAATGAAGAAAATTTAATAACAGAATTAAATTGTAAAGTTGTTTAAAATTGTATGTTCTATCTGAATCATAAAAGAACATTTGGGGTTTACTATCCCTTTAACTATGTGCCCAGAAATAGATAGATTTCAACAAAAATCATCTTGCAGATACGCAAAAGAAGCAAAATGCTTGAAAAGATTTTGTAAGGTCTTGAGACTGAAAGACGTTTAGTGTTCACAACAACACCCAGACACACAAACTTATTCCTGTGAATTAAAAGCATACAAAATAATTTCAAGAATTGATATGTTTTTAATAGAGGATAGCCTTTTTTGCACTAGATATTGAAACACAAATAGCAGACATTATATTATCAGATCACGCCATCATTAGTTTAAATGTTAAACTTAATACTGAAGTGGGGAAAAATGTAAACTATTTTCGTTTCCCAAGTTTTATGAGCAGTAATACCCGTTTCTATAATTGGCGTATGGAAAGATGGTAAGTTTATTATAATTTAAATTATGAGTATCTGCATAAAAACATAGAGATTTTTTGGGAGGCGGGAAAGGCTGTACTGAGAGGGGAAATCAAGGCACATATGATAAAAATAAAAAAACTGTCTAAATATAGGGACATACAACTAGCAAATCAAATTAAGAATTGCTATAGGAAATACTTAATCCGAACATATCAACATGGAAGAAATATACTCGGGCTAAAATGGAAAGAGAACTGTTTCTTAAAACAAAATGGTCTTTTGAAGATCTGAAAGCCAGGTCAGCATTTCAAGGATATCAAGGAATATGAGCGAAACATCTGGCAAGACTTAAAAGTATGATTCCTTCAATTAAGAGTGGTGATAATATATATACAAAGACAAATGATATTAGGGAAGCCTTCTTTAAATATTATCAAAAAATATACACCAATATCCCAGTTAATGAAGCAGAAAAGGATAGATTCTGGCAAAATATAAGTTTATCAAAAACCTCAATGGAAGCGTTAGAGAAATTAACAAAGAAATTACACCAGAAGAAATAGGGCTAGCTATAGACAAAATGAAATCTGGCAAAGCACCTGGCCCTGATAGGTTGTCAGCTGAATTTTACAAAATTATTAAAACTGATATTTTAGTCACACTATGTAAATTACTCAATCTATACTTCTCACATAATAAAATGCAATTGCATTGCTTTACAGACTCAGTAATCTCACTCATACATAAAAAGGGAAAAGAGCCAGAAGATATGGGCTCGTATAGGCCCATATCTTTGCTAAATCTTGATTACAAGATTCCTATGTCTATCATTGCAGAGAGACTCAAAAAAACTATGGGCGTACTAAAAAATGAAGATCAAACAGGATTTATGTCAGGAAGAAATCCTGTTCGAAATATGCGAAAAGTACTATTAACCCTAGATCATTATTATAACAATAAAGATAAAATGGACAAACAAACTGCAAATGATATGGCGCTTGTAACCATCAATGCTGATAAAGCATTTGATTCTATTAGTTGGGATCATATAGTCACCTCACTTACGAAATTCAGATTTTCAGGTAATATTGTTAATTTGATTAATTTAATTTAGGACAAACCCAGATCACAACTGCTAGTGAATAATGAACTGTCATAATATATAATATTACAGAGGGGAACCCGTCAAGGGTGCCCCCTTTCCCCTTTATTATTTAACATCTAGCTAGAACCATTAGCCATATATTTGAGATAAGAAATAAAGGGAATCAATTTGGGGGGGGATTGGTCATCTCATTATTCGCAGATGACATCATGTTATTTTTTAAAAACACAAACGTAAACATTCCAAAAAGCCTAGAAATTATTGAGTGTTACAGCAAATTCTTGGGTTATAAAATAAATTCGAACAAATCAGAAATATTATGAGTACTCAAAACATCAAAGAGTTGCTATAAACTCCCTTTCCAGGAATCTGCATATATCAATTATCTAGGAATTAAGCTGGGAAGATCCCCAGTGGAGTGGTATAAACTTAATTATAAGTTACTTTTTAAAAACCTAGACAAGGAGCTGAATAAATAGAATATGTTTTTTTTTGTCTCTCTCTGCGAAGATCATGCTGATCAATAACCATAACAATAATATTTCCACGCATCTTATTCTTATTACAAAATGTACCCATATTCATAACAAATAAAGACATTACTAGGTATAACAGGGCATGCTCAAATTTTATATTGGGGAAAAAATAACCTTGTATGGCTATAAATAGATTAACTGAACTTAGAAAATTTGGAGGATTTTCATTACCAAATATTCGATATTGTAATTGGATAACTATGATAAAATATGCATTAGACTGGCTCACAGAAGCAGGATATACTACACATTATGATATTGAAACCAACTTAATTGCTCCTTTTAACTTAAAAGCAATACTTCACTACCCCCACACCAAATTACCTAGTAATCACCTAGATTACAAGTTCTGAGCTATAGAGGGTGCAAAACGATAGCGCGGCCATTGCGAGTTTTGAAAAAGCTGCCTTGTGCGTGCGATATGGTAATGAGCTCCATACCGCACAAAATCCAAGCGCTGCTTTGACGTGCTCGTGCATGCTTTCCCCATATACATCAATGGGGAGAAAGTGTTAGAAAAAAAAAAAAAACTAACACCTGCGATCGTGAAATGAAAAGCTCCGTAACGCAGCCCCATTGATATCTATGGGGAAAAAAAAGTTACGTTTAAACCTAACACCCTAACATAAACCCCAAGTCTAAACACCCCTAATCTGCTGCCCCCGATATCGCCTACACCTAAATAAAGTTATTAACCCCTAATCTGCCGCTCCCAACATAGCCAACACT
>CAJPDP010003946.1:0-12255 GCA_905336975.1 Bombina variegata variegata
TAACTAAGTTCAGAAAGGACCTCAATCTGGCTCTTCGACTGAACTGCAACCCTCAGCGCCTTGAGACCCTTACGGGTGAATAGCCGCACTTTACAAGAACCCAATAGATAGATAGATAGATAGATAGATAGATAGATAGATAGTACACTGTAAAATTGTTTTTCCATTAATGTATTTTCAATTACTTGTTATACTGGCTGCAGAGTATAAAATATTTGAGAAATTGCATTTCCAGGTTTGTGTATATGAAGTAGCTGGTTTTGTGCTTTGAAACCACAGCCTATTACAATGGGTTTAACTTAAAGGTAATATCAGATCTCATTATGTTATTACTTTGTGTACACACACAAGCTTCCTTATCTTATATTTGTCTGGAACACCAAAGCTCAATACATAGAGAGAACAATGGGCAATTATCATTTTATTACTTAACTATCCTGCATCCCACTGAGAGTGTAACTTCTTTTGCTGGCTGTGTTTACTTAGGCTTGTCAATAGCATATACTCCAGTATCAAAACTTTCAGTATAGGTAGCTATACCACAGATTGAATCAGCTTTTTCAAATGCTGAAATAGGAGTAAAGGAGCTACTTGCAATCAATTTAATATACTCTAGCAGGTAAAAAGGATCATTGTGAATAATTTAAAGGGAAGAACATTTTTGGGTGAACTGTAACTTTAAGCTCGACTGTAGATCATTTTTCAGTAAAAAAAAAAACACACATATAATATATTTTGCATATTATATATATTTTAACAGATCTTTGAGATTCAAACTATACTAATATTTTATCTATATATCATGACATGAGAAATCTTCAATAAAAAGTGTGAAATAATGTATAATTTTATTAAAACATTAAATGTATTAACAATAGCGTGTGTTTGTCTAGAGAAGACTCACAAGCAGAAAAAAACGTCTTTCAGCTGGAGCTACCCTCAGCCTTGTGACAGTCCTAGAGATAAAGATTAGATGAGTTCCCTTTGGCAGCCTGTACATCATTGACCTCCCTAATCTGTTCCAAAGCATTGTGGCACCAGCCAGGCACGTGTGGCATGGTACTTTGCAGTATGTTGTAGAGAGGTGCTGGTGGTGAAAGGACAGGTTTAGAAGTGGCACTGGCAAATTTGGAATGAGGTGTGTCACAAACAGGCAGCAAGTGTGGAATAACTGAGAACTGCTGCTGAATTGATTTCTATTAAAAAATAATTAAGAAGTATGTATGTGTATATATATATATATATATATATATATATATATATATACACATGTCCACATCCTTCTTCACCAGTGACCCCTTCACTAATGTCAGCGGAGAGCCAGTTAGGCTAGTAGCATCCTAAGGGTTAAGGCCTGATGGAAAGGGAAGAGATGAGGGTTGGATTATAGGGCTGCTACAATGTTGCAGTCCAGGGGGTGTAGACAGCACACCTGTTAAATACGAGCTGCAGCAGGCTTGGGGCCTCTTTGTCCTGTTGGAGCTGCAGGGAACCTTTTTTCCATTTGTTTCAAAAATACAGTGGGCCACAATGAAGCGTTCCCAACGTTCAAAAGTACCACCTAAAAGATATAGGGATCGAGAAGAAGGCGAGACAAGCGGTTCCAATACCCAGGATATAGAGATAAGTGACAGCCAATTTGATTATGTTCCTTCATCATTACCCCAATCTCAAGTTCAGACTGCCAATACCTCAATCACTTGCACTTCTAGATGCCACGGCTTTAGACCCGGTTGCTCTGGATCTCCATCCTCACTCTCAGGACGTAATAGACCAGCACCGGGTGTCATCCATGCCTGCCCCTCCCCCCTTTGCCTCACTTCAGGGCTTACCTGGCGAAACAGCCGAAGCTATGGCTCATCTACTCTGCATGCTGGCCTCTATTTTTTATGAACCTGCATCTGGTGGGGCGCCATCCGGTTCAGTTGTTTTGCCGGCATCGGATTCAGGCCTTTCACTAGACCCTCGAATGCACCCGGTACACGCTGCAGCCGCAGACTCCATCCCTTCCGGTTTTGCGGTTCTGGTTGCAATCACGAGGCCAGTAGTGGATCGAGAGGCAGGAGCGGGCAGGTGGGAGCATCTGGGGCTGGTCGTGGATCTCCTCGTGCAGGTGAGTCCGAGTACGGCCTGGTGGGTGGGGGGTCAGGCTCCAGGGGCGCCTCTGAACTGGGGCAGCGGGGGCATAGGGGAAGGTCAATCACAAGGGGTGGTAACCAGAGAGGTACAAGAGCTAACAGGGGCGTATCAGGACAGCTCAAAAAGGGTCTCAATGTATCACAAAGGCCAGCAGGAGCATCTCCACAGCCCAATATTGTGCAACCGCATAGCAGCAATATGGCTTATGCAGACATGGATGATTTAGCTGAGCAGGATAACGTTAGTTTAGTAGAGGAGATGGAAGAGGATAATCCACAACCATAACTACTATGCCACAAGATTTAGCAAATGTACACACACCAATTGCTAGGTTTTCAGGCCAACAGCAGGTAGTACATACTCATCCCAGGCACCTAAGTTATGGAAATACTGCAGGGCAGAATTTACTATCCACTTCACACACACCTGTAGCGGCAGATAGGGGTCCAGAGGCATTAGGGGGCCCACATCCTATCCATCAGGGTACTCCAGATATTATTTCTCTCTTACAGGACTTGCTAACGGAGGCAACTAAACAGCAACAGATGGCAATGTCGGCTTCATCAGTTCCACAGCCACATAATCCGAGAGACAACGTTCAGGTTGGCACCACTACGGCCACTACAGAGGTTACGCAGACAAACACAGCATTGGAGCAAGTTGCTCACGGTGAGTCTGCTAATTTTGTACACCCACGCACATACATATCTGACATGTCATCAGATTCTGGTTCTGATGATGTGGAAGCGTTAGGGTTAGTAACAAAAGGAAACAAAAGAATGTACAATATGGTAAAAAATATAATTATATATTTTCTAATAAACAAACTAATGTAGCAGGAAACTTAATACCACCTCCTAATCAGGAACAGTCTTTAGCCATTACTCAACATTCCGTTAGACCCGATGTTCCAATTAATACGGTGATACCACGCAAGGTGGTGCTACAAGGGGATACATACCCATGTCTAATACATTGCCTATATACACACTTAAAACTGAAAACAATAACATTTTTGAGGAGTGGCAGCGCTGTTTCCGCGTGCTCGCTACCTGTTACATTGGGAAACATCCAAGCCAAGCACAGGATGTTATAAAATACATGTACACAATCCAGTGGATTGAAAGGAGACATAAGGAGGGAGTGTAGAGAGATTACGATGCTAAATTTAGGCGGAAAATGGATGGAAACCCTTACCTTACATTTGATTCAACAGATATGTAGCTGTGGGCTAGAATGGGTAAAGAGCATTCTCCTTCGCCTCCCAGTGGTCAGAGAGCTCCACTAAATAAATTTAAGAAAAGGGGCAAGGAATGCTGGAAATACCAGAAAAAAATGTGTGACAAAGGAGCATCTTGTTACTTTCGTCACGTCTGCAGAACCTGCGGGGGCCCTCATCCAGGGACAGACTGCCAAAGGTGCAGGGAAGCAAGTACTGACAAAAACACCACAAAACCAACAAATGCTGGAAAGGGCACCCACCCCTCTTAAAATAGACATCTTGGAGTGCTGGTTATTACATTATTCCAAAGCCCAGCAGGCTAATTTACTGCTGACTGGGTTGAAATTTGGTTTCAGAATCCCCATATCCCATGCAGTCGCAGGTTCCAAAACACACAGAAATTTAAAATCTGCCTACCAATATCCTTACATACTGCTTGAGAAGCTACAGAAAGAAATGTTGTTAGGTAGAATCATTGGTCAATTTTCTCAACCCCCCTTACGAAATTTAATAATTTCTCCCCTTGGGCTAGTACACAAAAAGGAGGCCGGAAAGTTTTGCCTAATACAGCATCTCTCCTACCCGAAAGGTAATTCTGTCAATGATGCCATTGATCCACTGTTGAGTTCAGTGCACTATCAATCCTTTGATGCTGCACTGTCTTTGGTACACAGTGCGGGTAGGGGAGCTCTGTTGGCGAAACTTGACATTGAATCAGCATTTAGGCTGTTTCCTTTACACCCATCCTCTATCTACTTGATGGGTTTTAAATTTCAAGGCCAATATTATATTGACTGTTGCTTACCCATTGGATGCTCTCTCTTTTGCGCTCTTTTCGAGGCATTTAGTACCTTCCTTCATTGGACAGTAGTGGAGTCAGTAGGTTATGCTACTATGGCTCACTATCTGGATGACTTCCTAATAGTAGGCACACCCAACACCGACCAGTGCAGTAAAATTCTGGAAGTCATGAGGTTACTGATGGCTTCTTTTGGAGTGCCCCTGGCCGAGGAAAAGATGCAGGGGCCAAGCACATGCTTGACTTTTTTGGGTATCCAAATTGACACTCAGAAAATTATTTGCAGTATTCCTGCAGATAAAATCTGTAGCATGCTTCAAGCTGTGCAAACTGCCACCACAGCTACTTCTATGTCATTAAAGCAACTGCAGTCCCTACTAGGGCTCGTGAACTTTGTCTGCAGGGTAATACCAATGGGCAGAGTCTTTAATAGACGGCTGCAAGCACCACTAAAAGGTCCACAATAGCGGTAGAAAAATGTATCTGTCCCCAGACATGATTGAAGATTTAAAAGTGTGGGAAAAAATTCTTATTAATTTTAATGGCACTTGCCTGTGGCGCACCGAACCTATTCCCAGTCAATCGCTGCATCTCCTCACGGATGCAGCAGGATCACACGGATATAGCGCATATTTCCAAGGAGAATGGTCAGCGGAACCTTGTCCAATTGAGTGGGCTCAGAAAGGTCTGACAAAGAATCTGACACTCCTGGAACTATTCCCCAAAGTCGTGGCCATAGAGCTTTGGGGCAAACAATTTAGAAACCATTCCATAATATTTTGGTGCGACAACATGAGTGTTGTTTAAGCAGTCAATAAATTATCAGCGTCTTCCCCGGTTGTCATTCGATATTTAAGGCTTCTGGTACTTTGATGCCTCGAATACAACATTCATTTTATAGCACGCCATATCCCTGGAGTAAATAACTCCTTAGCTGACGCACTGTCTCGCTTCAATTGGCCCTTATTTAAAAAAAATAGCACCCCAAGCATTGACACACAATCTTGAAAGTCTGGCTTTCCTTTGGCAGCTGGCGGACCTTGGAAGTCGTTGTTTCCCTTAATAAAAGCATCCCTCGCCAATAACACCTGGCAAGCGTACGTAAAACATTGGAGGGAGTGGCAGGCGTTCTGCGCTGATACAGGTCAGTCCGTTCTTTCCACAATGTAGGTTGATTTGCTGGCTTGGTTAGTGTCATGAAATTACTGATACTTTCCCTTTAATTATTGCTATCACATGACCAAACATCACCAATCACTCTATTTAAGGCTCATTCCTCCTTTTACCCGTGCTAGGTAATTTGGTAATTTAAGGATATTTATCTTTAGCCTGCTTGGCTCTCCTAGCCATAACTTAAACTAAGCATAGTTGTAACTAAATGAACTCTGCGAACATTGATTGCTTCTGATTCAAAGAAAACGGATTGTCTATATTAATTATCAGCTCTTTTACATTTATTACAGGGAACCTGTTCCGTTCTCACTCCCCAAACGCTGAGAGCGTGTGATGTCACCTCAGGCCTGAAGCTTCTTCCTTTACACCAGGCTCAGTTTGCAGCACCATCCTCTGCACGGATCCATGGTAAAGTGAAAACCTCTAACATTACAGCAGCCACAGTCAGCAGCACGGACCTCCACACTGAACTACAGTATTGTAAATACTTGCCACAGTCTGCTCATACTTTTACTTGTTTTTTTTGCTTACTTACTCAAACTAACTGCAAATCTCTTACAGAATCTGAACATAGTGACTATGTGTAACTCTGCCTGAAAACGCTTCAACTGTAGCTACTGCCTCTTTGCTTTCACTATCTGCTAAGTGATTCCGGACTGTTACGCTTTAGTGTGGATCCTGTTTACGGGTTGTGCACACATGCCTGCTTGAATATTAATCACTGCAATAAATTCAATCTGCTTTCTACAAGAACTTTAATTAATTCAGCATTACTAACAACTTATAAGCAACTTGTTCCTGTTCTATTTCTAAGTAACTCCTAAACTGCTATTAGGGTTCATGTACTTTATTTTAGAGTTGATTTCTCGCTCTCTTGGATATCTTCATTAACAAATTATTGCTCAGCATTACTACTGTCTATGGACAATAATTATTGATCTTTGTTAAATCCTGTGTTGAAGGTCAAATTCCAAGGTTTTGCAGATTTATAGATTCCTTTATATTTATTTATTGACCTTAATTGGTCACCCTCAGTTCTATGAGCATAACAGGGTACTAACATCATCATAGTATCCATGGTTTGGTGTGAGACTAAGGGGTTAACCAATACATATACAAATATATCTGGGTAACAAACGTAATATCCTTACATATTACCTAGCCAGGAAAAAAAAAAAAACACATATATTTACAATGGATGTAACTGAGTTAACAAATCGAGTAGGTACTTTATCACAGAATATGGACCTAATGATTCAAGGTCTTAGAGATATGCAAGCTGAAAATGAAGAATTACGGAAATACATCAGGGAACATGTAACAACAAAACCTCCTGCTGTTGAAGCTCTCCCCCCTGAACCTCAAATATGTCCCCCTGAAAAATTCTCTGGAGACAGATCCCAATTCCGGGAATTTAAAAATTCTTGTACCCTTTTCTTTTCACTCAAACCAAGAACATATCCTAATGATAAGGTAAAAGTTCTAACTGTAATCTCTTACCTCAGAGGTAAAGCTAAAGCTTGGGCTAACACCTATTATGAAAAAAGATGATCCTATTCTAAATTCATTAGAATCATTCTTCAATGCCATGTCTTTACTTTATGAGGATCATGATAAACAAAATACTGCTGAAGCAACGATTAGGAATCTTAGACAGGGCAAACGCCCTGTAGAGGGGTACATCACCAACTTTAAAAGATGGGCTCCAGACACCCTTTGGAATAATCCCACATTGAGAAACCAGTTCCGCATAGGACTTTCGGATTCCTTGAAGGATGAGCTTGCACAAACTGAGATACCTACAGAATTAGAGAATCTAATGACTTTAACCATCTCTATTGACTGCCGCCTAAGGGAGAGGAAGTCTGTGAAGGGAACATTTGATCATACCTACAAAAGAGTGTATACCTCCCACCCTACGGTATCAACGAGATCAATAGAAGAACCCATGGAGATTGGCTTTGTCAAGGGACCCCTCAAGCCTGAAGAAAAGGCTAGGCGTAGATTACATAATCTCTGTCTCTATTGCGCTGCCAAAGATCATGGAGTAAAAGATTGTCCCATATTACTTAAATTAAAAAAGGGTAAGACAAATTATTCTCTTTCTTCAAAGATTGACGTAAAATCCTCTTCTCATTTTACCCTTTCTGTTTCCCTACAGTGGGATCTCCAACAAACTAAGGCCCAGGTCGTGATTGACTCCGGAGCAACTAATAATTTCATTGATTCATTATTTGTTGACACTTATAAAATGCCTGTAATAAAAAAGCAAAACTCACTACGTATACACGTTGTAGATGGTTCCTTCATAAATTCTGGTCCTGTTACACATCACACTGTCCCAATACAAGTAGTGTTTCTTTCAGGTCATATTGAATTCTGCTCCTTTGAGGTTATTCAATCACCCTTATTCTCTATTATCCTAGGTCTTACCTGGTTAAGAAAACCAACCATACTCTGGCACAAGGGCTCCATATCCTTTGGCTCTCATTTCTGTACCACCAACTGTTTCCCTAAACACACTATTATACAAATTGACGTACAACATATACCACATTTTTATTCAGATTTTAGTGACTTATTCGACAAATCTGAACCTCAATCATTACCACCTCACAGACCCTACAACTGTCCCATTGACCTGTTACCAGGTTCTAAAATCCCTTATGGACGTATTTACCCTCTATAAGAACCCAAACTTACTCATCTCAAAGAATACCTAGGTGAAAACCTTAAAAAAGGTTTCATCCGCCCATCAACTTCACCAGCCGGGGCAGGTATTTTCTTTGTGAGGAATAAGGACAACAGTCTTAGGCCAATAATAGACTACAGACAACTCAATAACTGTACCATAAAAAACAGATACCACTTACCTCTCATCCCAGAACTCATTGAACGTCTACAAGGTGCAAAAATATATACTAAATTGGACTTAAGAGGTGCATACAATCTCATAAGAATTAGGAAAGGGGATGAATGGCTTACGGCATTCCGTACGCGTTACGACCTATATGAATACAATGTGATGCCTTTTGGCCTTTGCAATGCACCAGCCACTTTTCAGTACTTCATTAATGACGTATTCAGGGATCTTCTTGACTCTTCTATTGTAAGTAATATATTTAGATGACATTCTCATATACTCAGACACCATGGAGAATCATATATAACATGTTAGAACAGTTTTACCAGACTGAGACAAAATCACTTATATGCTAAGGCAGAAAAATGTATCTTTAACTCACATTCCATCTCCTTTCTTGGATATCATATTTCACCTGAGGGTATTCGTATGGAAAATAATAAGGTGGATGCTGTAATTAACTGGCCTATAACCACCTCCAAAAAAGATGTTCAGAGGTTTTTAGGCTTCTCAAACTTTTATAGAAAGTTTATTAAAGGATTCTCAGCCATTGTTAAACATCTTACAATTCTTACTCCAAAAAATTATAAATTCTCTTGGACGCCACAGGCAGACAAATCTTTTAATTTACTTAAGAAAACATTTACTGTAGCACCAATTTTACACTTTCCAGATCCTTCTAAGCAATATATATTGGAAGTTGATGCTTCTGAATTTGCAATATGTGCTGTATTATCTCAAAGGAATTCATCCAAGGAACTGCTTCATCCTGTGTCTTATTACTCAAGAATTATGAATCCAGCTGAATTAAACTATCCAATAGGGGAAAAAGAACTTCTAGCCATTAAGGCTGCCCTCGAATTCTGGAGACATCTACTAGAAGGAGCAAGATATCCAATTATTATATACACTGACCACCATAATTTGCAGTATCTTAAAACAAACAAAAATGTATCTTCCCGTCAGGTACGTTGGAGTTTATTTTTTACCAGGTTTGAATTTTTAATTACTTATAGACCTGGCAGCAAAATTACTAAGGCAGATGCTCTCATGGTCCTAAACCAGAAAACCCCTCAATTCCAAATACAATTATACCTTCAGATAGGGTAATTGGTCTTGTTGCTGATAAGACAAGGTATTTCAAGAATCATCAACTGAGAGATCCAACAACCTCAAATCCAAGACTTCGTGAAGGTAATCATGGATTGTTCTATCATGGACACGCTCTTTATGTTCCTAGCACACTTAGAGAAGAGATACTCCATATGGCTCATGATTCACCTATCTAAGGTCATCTCTTCTAAAACCCTATCACCCTGTCATCGCTCTACCTCAGACCTTCCTAGACCCTACCCCTTTGCAAGATGACACTTGCTATGAAATAGAAAAGATCATGGATTCCAGAATTCATAAACTTAGTCTTCAGTATCTAGTACGATGGAAAGGTTATGGTCCAGAAGAAGATTCCTGGGAACCCTCCACTAACTTGTCGGCTCCCAGACTAGTATCCATGTTTCATCGTCGATTTCCTGATCGCCCGAAACCTTGATCCGCTGAGCGGCTCTTTAGGGGGAGCGTTCTGTCATGAAATTACTGATACTTTCCGTTCAATTATTGCTATCACATGACCAAACATCACCAATCACTCTATTTAAGGCTCATTCCTCCTTTTACTTGTGCTAGCTAATTTGGTAATTTAAGGATATTTATCTTTAGCCTGCTGGGCTCTCCTAGCCATATCTTAAACTAAGCATAGTTGTAACTAAATGAACTCTGCGAACATTGATTGCTTCTGATTCAAAGAAAACGGATTGTCTATATTAATTATCAGCTCTTTTACATTTATTACAGGGAAGCTGTTCCATTCTCACTTCCCAAACGCTGAGAGCGTATGACGTCACCTCAGGCCTGAAGCTTCTTCCTTTACACCAGGCTCAGTTTGCAGCACCGTCCTCTGCACGGATCCACAGTAAAGTGAAAACCACTAACATTTCAGCAGCCACAGTCAGCAGCACGGACCTCCGCACTGAATTACGGTATTGTAAATACTTGCCACAGTCTGCTAATACTTTTACTTGTTTTTTCTTTTGCTTGCTTACTCAAACTAACTGCAAATCTCTTACGGAATCTGAACATAGTGACTATGTGTAACTCTGCCTGAAAACGCTTTAACTGTACCTACTGCCTCTTTGCTTTCATTATCTGCTAAGTGATTCCGGACTGTTACTCTTTAGTGTGGATCCTGTTTACGGGTTGTGCACACATGCCTGCTTGAAAATTAATCACTGCAATAATATAAATCTGCTTTCTACAAGAACTTTAATTAATTCAGCATTACTAACAACTTATAAGCAACTTGTTCCTGTTCTATTCCTAAGTAACTCCTAAGCTGCTATTAGGGTTCATGTACTTTATTTTAGAGTTGATTACTCGCTCTCTTGGATATCTTCATTAACAAATTATTGCTCAGCATTACTACTGTCTACTGGACAATAATTAATGATCTTTGTTAAATCCTGTGTTTAAGGTCAAATTCCAAGATTTCGCAGATTTATAGATTGCTTTATATTTATGTATTGACCTTAATTGGTCACCCTCAGTTCTATGAGCATAACAGGGTACTAACATCATCATAGTATCCGTGGTTTGGTGTGAGACTGAGTGGTTAACCAATACATATATAAATATATCTGGGTAACAAACGTAATATCCTTACAGTTATCCCACCTGAAAGAAAAGACCATTAAGAAAGGAGCAGTACAAGCTCGATTAGCAGCGTTGTCATTCTTTTCACGCTTGTTCCAAATATAAGATTATGGCGCAAAGTTTTTAGTAAGGCAGATTGTGAGAGGCTGGGGACACACCGAGCAAAAGTCTCTTGACAACAGGGAGTCCATTACTTTAGAACGCTTAGATCTTCTGTTGAGCACATTGCATTCAGTTTGTTATTCAGAATATGAATCCATACTATTCTAAGCCGCGTTTGCACTTGCCTTTTTTGGAGCGTTGCACATCGGCAAGCTTTTGCCAACATCAAAAACAAACTGCAACAAAGGGGCCTTGTTTCAGCACATTTCAGTATACCCCAATGCAGTGATGTTATTTATCCCCAAATCTAAAAACGATCAGACGGGACGTGGAGCATGGTTGACCCTCAAGGCTAGCAGTTCGACTGATCCCTGTCCAGTGAGATTAATAAGTGAATTCCTCAAGATTAGGCCAGATTCATCTTGTCACTTGCTAATACACCAAGACGGGTCCCCAATGTCACAGTTTCAATTTAGTAATATACTGAAACTTGCGACACAGAAAGCAGGTTTAAATTCGCTCAGACTAAGTCCTCACTCATTTAGAATAGGTGCTGCCACATCAGCGGCAGCTGGGGGGCAGTCGGAAGCACAAATCAGACACCTTGGCAGATGGCACCCTATTTTTTTTTTATATATATATTTTATTTATCATCCACAAGTATGGATAACAACACAAAAAACAAAGGCAAATAACATTTCTACATTTCTAATTCATCATGCAGAATATTTAAGTAATGTATACAGTACAAGTTAATATGTCTTATCTCACAAACATATTTTAAAAAGATTAACCCTGAACAATGTAAGTAATTCAAGAAACAAGAAAATCCTTTTTTTTTTTTTTAAATTACTGTCCACACTAATGGATTAATTTTATAGTAGAAAATAAAACCTAAAAAAAATGATACAACAATAAGAAAATAAGGAGAGAAAAAAAAAACAAAAAAAAAAAAACACAAAACCCCTACATTATGATCTTAAATCATAAATAATTCTGTATGTCTAAGTCTCTCTATATAGAGAAATCCAGTCAGAAGGAAAAAACTCTAATAAAACTAACGCCTAGATTTAGAGTTTTGCTGCCGCCGTAAAAAACAGCGTAAAGGGCTCTTAACGCTGTTTTTTACCGCCCGCTGGTATTTTTAGTTTCCTTACTGACACTCAAAAATTTCCTAACGCTGAAATCCTTACCGACAACCCAGACCCAGTAGTTAACATCTAATGACAAAATAAACATCCACGAATCTCA
>CAJPDP010004035.1:0-10279 GCA_905336975.1 Bombina variegata variegata
AACAAGAAAAAATTCTGGTGTTGACTGTCCCTTTGTTTCTCCAATCATGATTGACTCTTAAAGTGCTGTCTAGTCAAAAATAAACTTTCATGATTTATATAGGGCATGCAATTTTTAACACCTTTCTACTTTACTTTTATCATCAAATTTGCTTTGTTGTCTTGGTATTATTTGTTGAAAGCTAAACCTAGGTAGGCTCGTAAACTGATTTCTAAGCCGTTGAAACTACCTCTTATCTCAGTGCATATTGACAGTTTTTCACAGTTAGTTATAGTTCATGGGTTCCATTCTAGATAACATTGTGCTCACTCCCATGAAGTTTTTTGAGTCATCGCTGATTGGCTGAAATGCAAGTCTGTCAAAAGAACTGAGATAAGGGGGCAGTCTGCAGAGGCTTAAATGCAAGGTAATCACAGAGGTAAAATGTACATTAATATAACCCTTGGTAATAAAGGGATTATCTATCTTTTTGAACAAAAAGAATTCTGGTGTAGACTGTCCCTTTAAATAAGCTTCCTTCTAATGGTAGTGAACATCCACAAGAACATTCATAACCTATGGTAAATACAATTCCTAGCCACCAGGAGGAGGCAACGACACCACAAACAAGGCTATGGAGGTTGGCAGAGAGAGGTGTCCTGTTAAAAGGAGATTAAGTTTATGGATTGGCTCAATGAGCCGGGGGTAATATATCCATATAAATCTTGGAGTATTGGTATATATTGGGGTTTCCCATGCCTCTTTCCAGTTTAACCTAAGTCCCCTGTCTGT
Organism: Bombina variegata variegata; assembly: GCA_905336975.1. Lineage (NCBI taxonomy): Eukaryota > Metazoa > Chordata > Amphibia > Anura > Bombinatoridae > Bombina > Bombina variegata. Next base: position 772 of record CAJPDP010004035.1, read on the forward strand.
AATTTAGCGTGAAACCCACCGCATTATCAGACTTGGGTAAGTTGTTTTCCCCCCCCCCCTTTTTTCAATAGGTGGCATAGGTCCTGTCCTGCGCTAGTATATGTGTCTTGTGCACATTTCTATCCCTTGTGTCAGACATCTGGTTGTCGTACATGAACTCCTGCCAGAGTCATAGGCTTTGAGGATTACACTTTGGCATGTAAATCCAGAACAGTGACCAGCATTACATTCCCTGTCACAGTGTGTAACAAAATACAAGGCTAATTTCAGATCCACTGCGCAGTAGTCCAGTGGGAGAATGGTAGCAACTAGGCTAGGCCTGTCCGGAGTGGGTAACACGCCCTAAACAGGGTTTACAAGGGGACCGCTATTTGGTGCTTGGGAACTAAATACCCTGCTGTGTGTTCACAACTAACTTTTTGTTCATTATGGGTGGTTCTATGTTAGAAAGTCTGGAGGAATCTTCCTCTGTGACTTCTTTTGGCAATAGCAAGTGTATACTTTGCAAATGATCAACTGTGAACCCTCCAGCACAGCTCTGTTATAGTTGCTTATCGTATGTCCTGACATCTCACGCAGGAGGCCAAGGTGGTCAGACCGTAGAGGAACCTCTTTGGACCTGGTCCCTAGAAGGCCCAACTACGGCTTCTCAGGCCTCTGCTGAGGTGTAGATCCCTGTTAAACAGCCGATAAATTCAGAAGGTGGCTCATCCCTGGCTGGGGTAGACCAGCTAACCGATGACCTTTCAGCCCACATTGAGGCTAAACATTGTTCCCCAGCATGTAGCCCTGGTGTGACGGCGGAGGCCGCGACCGATAGTTTTGGGCAACCTTCTGAACCTTTTTATTTAGTTTTGAAGGAGAAATTTCTTCCTCTGACCCTTCTGATGTGTCAGAAGATAACTCTGAGGATGGTACGATTAGATTGAAATCGAATCGGCTTCAGCCTTAGCTGAAGAAGGTCCTGTCAATCTTGGGAGTTCCAGCGGCCATGCCGACAGAGGAGGACCAGGTCCAAAAACTGGAAGCGGCTTAAAGACCTAGGCCTTAGGTTCCAGAGTTCTTTCAGTTCCCAAGATTATTGCTGAAATTATCTCTAAGGAATGGGAGAAGCTGGGGACCCCTTTTGCTCCTTTGGCTGCCTTTTAGAGATCCATTCCTGTTCCTGTGGCCCACATGGAGGTCTGGAACAGTGTTCCTAAGGTGGATGGCGCTATGTCCATTAAAGATCCCCCAAACTGGTGCCCTGTTTCACCCTGCTGTAGTGATTGCAGTGGCCAAGTTCTGGTGTGAGTCCTTAGCAGAACAGATTACCGTGGAGACTCCTCTGGAGGAGATTTAGGATCATGTTCAATCTCTGACAAATGCATTTGACATTTTCATTGACACTATTCTCCAAATTATTCGCATCACTGCTAAGAACGCCAGTTTTGCAGTAATGGCCAGGAGGGCTCTGTGGCTTAAGTCCTTGTCTGTGGACAACATATCTAAGTCTCAGCTTTTATCCTCGTAGTTGAAGGGCAAGTCTCTTTTTGATCCAGGTGTGGATGCTATTATTGCTACTGTCACAGGTGGCAAAGGAGCTTTCCTACCACAGGATAAGACGTCTAAACCTAAGAATTGTTTTGTGGGGCATTTTTCTTCCTATCATCCGAACAGGAATCAGAGGGGTGCAGAGAAACCTAAAACTGAGTCCCCTAGGACAATATGGAATCCCACTCAATGGTGGAATAAGAACAAACAGCCCAAGAAGACTTCTCAGGACAAGAAGTCTGCATGACGGTCTCGCCTCCGACCTGGGAGCAGGTCATGTAGGGGGCAGACTTTTTTTTTTTCCTGAAGGAATGGTCACTCCGTCCAGGACCCTTGGGTTATGGACATTATGCATCTCGGGTACCGAATAGGATTTTGCTCTCATCCCCCAAGGGACTGTTTCCTGTTGTCTGGCTCTGCTCCGTTGTGTGAATGATCTCCTCACCATAAGAGTAGTGGTCTCAGTTCCCCCAGCAGAAAAGTGATCATCAAAAAGGACGGCTTGTTTCACCAGATTCTGGATTTGAAGGGACTCAAACAAATTTGTAAGAGTTCCCACCTTCAAGATGGAAATGAGATCCATCCTTCCCTTAGTCAAAGAGGGTCAGTTCATGTCCACTATAGACTTAAGGACGCATATCTCCACATCCCGATCCACAGGGATCATTACCGTTTCCTTAGATTTGTCTTGTGAGTGTTCACCAAGGTGCTAGGAGCTTTGCCTGGACGACATTCTGATTTAGGCTCCATTCTTTCCAGTTGCTCAGGATCATACGCAGAGGTTACTCTTCAGGCGCATGGTTGGAAAGTCAACCTAGAAAAGAGTTCTCTTGTCCTGGCTACAAGAGTAAACTTTCTGGGAACAATCATAGACTCAGTAGACATAGCGTCAGTATGCACATCTACCTTACAGACCAGTGCAGTGAGAAGCTTCAGTGAGCGTGCTGTCTGCTTCAGTCCATCTTTCAGTAGCACATTGCATGGAGGTGGTAGGTCTCGTGGTTGCGGCATCGGATACTATACTGTTTGCTCATTTTCATCTGAGACCACTACAGTTGTGTATTGCCAGCTCCATTTTTACTAGGAATGAGTTTGTCACCCTGCCTGGGTAATAATCACTACAGACGCGAGTGAGAGCTCAGTAAATCTGTTCCCTTCGATTGTTCTTCTGCCCTGGGTGGTTGCCCAGATCAAACAGGACGAAAGGCCAACTATTCTGATAGCTCCTGTATGGCCACACAGGACCTGGTACGCAGATCTTGTGAGGTTGTTGTCTGCTCCTCCTCGGTGGTTATCTCTTCGTCAGGGTCTGCTGTCTCAAGGACTGTTCCTCTACCAAAAGATGCTTCTCTGAGAACGTGATTGATACTCTTATTCAGGTTCGTAAGCCGGTTACCAGACAGATATAATACAAGGTCTGGAGAAATTATCTTCACTGGTGTGATCAGCAAGATTTTTCTTGGTGTAGAATGAAGACTCTGCGTATCTTTCAATTTTTTTCAGGAGGGTTTGGAGAAGGGCCTGTCGGCCAGTTCTAGCAATGGTCAGATATCTGCCCTTTTGGTTTTGTTTCACAAGAAGTTGGCTAATTTGGGTATTGATTTCCCATAGGTTATGCATGTTCTTGTGGACTCTCAATGTCAATAGAAGGGAAACTAAAATTATTCATACCTGATAATTTAATTTCCTTCTTGGCAGTGAGAGTGCACAACCCTGTCCGATTGTTATTTGGTAATGGTGGCAGTTGTTTTTCTTTGCACCTCTGTACCCCCTCTTATCTCTCTTCACTTTTCTTATCCTCGGCTGAACTATTGGAGGGTAGCAGAAGTGGGATCCTTGTTTGGGGTGTCTTTGCCTCCTTCTGGTGGCCAGAAATAGTATTTCCCATAGGTTATGAATGTTCTTATGGACTCTCACTGCCAAGAAGGAAATGAAATTATCAGATAAGAATAATTTTAGTTTTTCCTACTCTCACATGTTAATTTGTGTAATTTGAAATAGCTAACCGAAAGTATTAAACGTGCACTTCTAAACTGTCATACAGGAAACCACTAACGAGAAGAAAGCTGTGGGCGGAGCTTGGCAGACCTTTTTGGCTGCTAACAAACTATTATTTAAAAGTTTCATGTTCTTCTTAAAACTTATAGATGTGCAACCCGTTGCAAGATGCTTGTCTGGTATGTAACCGTAAGTAATAAAGAATAAGTATTGGGTCTAGACTGTTCCTTTAAATTGAGCACACCTTCACAAAACTGATACACTGTTTAAGCAAGTGGCAGCAGTGTAACACATACACGTTTACTGTCAAAAATGGTGGCACTATGAGATTAAATGTGCAGACATGTATGCCCTTTGTGATTGGCTACTATGATCTAGGCTAACTGAGAGAATTGAAAGAGAGCAGTTTCTGAAAGATAAAAGTTGCAGAAATACAAAGATTGGTAATCACACATATTAGGAAAGATGCTTCAAATTTTATTTCATGGTTGCTTAATGTTAACTTCAGTCTTTAATTTCATGACAATTTAAAGTGTCCTTTATAATAGAAAAATGATATCCTCTAATTTGTTAGACTAGCAACACCACCATCTAACTCACGCAAAGGGGCTAAACATATGGCAGACCTGCAGAGCACTGTTGGTCCCAAGCAGAAACGGACACTGATCCAATCAGCAGCGCTAGCTGCAAAGCTGAGTCATGCGATTAGCGCTGCTGATTGGATCAGTGTCCGTTTCCTCTGGACTACTATGTGTTTAAACCCATTGCGGGGGATTAAACATACAAAGGTGCTGGGTCGCTAGTCAAATTAGAGCATGTCATTTTTTTACTTTAACAAACCTTTAAAATAGTCCATAATGTAGAAAAGCCATAAAGCAGAGATAAAGGGACATGAAACCCAAATTACAGTATTTATTTCATGATTTAGAAAGAGCATGCAATTTTAAATTACTTTCCAATTTACTTCTATGGTCTATTTTGCTTCATTCTTTTGATATTTCTTTTGTTGAAAAGCATATCTAATTATGGTCAGTAGCTACTGATTGGTGGCTGCACATAGATGCCTCATATGATTGGCTCACCTATGTGCATTGCTATTTCTTAAACTAAGGATATCTAAAGAATGAATCAAATTAGATAGAAGTAAATTGGAATGTTTAAAATTGTATTCTCTATCTGAATCATGAAATAAATATTGTGTGTTTCATATCCATGTTAAGGAAAATAAAGCAGTAGTAAAGGTAGCATCTAATCTTGGTATGTTCCACTTGTACTTTCTTAATTCTGGTGATTCATTTCACATTATGATTTCTGTTTGTAACTATTTTATATATTTTTTTTTGTAAATTTCTATATTAATTTTAAATAAAGGCATATGGAAAAGAAAACTGTAGCTATATACAACTCCTTTATAAATTAAGAGCTTGCTTGTCCAACCTATGGTAAGATGTTTGGTTTGCATTTCCTTCTTCACACACTGCTTCTTAATATTTGTATCACACACAGGTTTTTTTTACTACTCTTCAGCTGGGTAATTACTTCCCTCAATTCAATGCTGCTGAGTCTGTGTGTTTATGCAGGTTTATTGTAAACTCACTAAAAATGTGTCCATTTTAGTTATTAAAATTTCTCAAGTTTTTACACTGCTCCACCAAGTTCTAGCCTCACTGGAACCGACATACACTAAAGGATAGCTAGTAAAATCCAGGCTAACTCTATGTAGAAAGCAAAACAAATATGAGAAGGGGTGAAAGGAGGTGGGGAACAGTGCTGGCCTTAGGGCAATGCGGCCGTCTAGGGCCCCGTGCTGGTGACATGGTTGCACTATTCTTTCATAAAGGGAAGTGTCCAGGACCCATTACTCATGGAATTATTCTTACATACCACTAGGAGGCAGAGATTCCTTTAAGTACTGGTTTGGCAGTGTACTGTTTTTGCTGGTGAGTGAGTGTCTGTTGGCAAGTATAATTTTAAAGGTTTAGACACTCTATAGCCTTATTATTGGCATTTATTGTTTATATATTTATTAATATATATGGCCCTGGGATAGATTCTATAAATTTTTCCACTTGCTATTTTTCAGTTTTTTTGGCGTGCTTAGTTTAAATTTCGCTCATTGGCCTTTGGGTCTACATGCGTCGAGATAGCACATGTTGGTTTAAAGCATGTCTTTTTAGATCTGTTACACTTTTTCCGCGCTTCGTCGGGTTAGTGCACGTTTGTTTTTTGGCATGCTAATTCTCTTTTCACTGTCAGTTTTTTCATGAGTGTTATTTCACACTGCTGAGCGTTATCTAGGCTTCGGATGTGAAGTTTATATGACACCTGCTTTGTTTTGCAATTTGGCGTAGCACACATTGTACCTGTAAGTTTTTAAAGCTACTTTAGGAGGGGGTAAATTATTTTCATTCCACAAGAGCTTTTTAAGGGGTTATAGTGTGTATAGCTTAGCTTTCTCAATGCTATAATGGAGCTGTCTGATTCTGTCCCTAAATTTACCTTAGAAGCTGAGTCTCCTGAACACCTTCCTACAAAGATAAAGGAAGTTTTTGTAAAGTAGCTGAGGTCTCTCCTCCAGCTTATTTATGTGACTCGTGTTTAAAAATGTTAATGCATTCAGACCAACCTAATGATGCTTCCTATTATTCCTCCTTCTGTTTGTTCATTATGGGAGAATGCTACTCTTTTATCACCCAGTGTGGAGAAATATGCTGTTTCTGAGGTGCTAGCTGCTCTACTCCCTTCAAGTAAGTGTAAAATGTCAGTTCAAATATTACCTTCTACTATTACTATGTCTCCTAATGTCTGGGATACTGTTACGCCTTCCAAAGGAGATGTTTTCTCTAGTGTTGAGGAGTCTTCTTCTGATGTTGAACCTGATACTTACTCTTTTTCTTTAAAATTGAACATATTCGTTTTCTTTTGAAAGAGGTTTTGCTTACTTTAGGGGTTAAAGATTATAAGGTTTCTGAGAATAGGCCTTGTAATTGCTTAAATTCAGTTTTTAAGACTGTTTTTAAGCTCCCTGAGGTATATCCCATTTCTGATGCTGTCTCTGACATGGTTTCTAGGAAATGGTCTAAACCAAGTAATTCATTTAATCCTTCTGCAAGGTTTAAAAGTTTATACGAATTGTCTAAAAGGAAATCTAAAGCTTGCAATCATTTTAGTTCACTTTGTCAAAATAATGAACAAAAGGTTGTCTCCTCTGCTCAGAAGCAAGGCCCCTATGGCTCAGTCTGGAGGCCTAGTGCCAACTGGAACAAGTCAAAGCAGGTTAATAAATATATCCCTACTACCAAGTCTGCATGACGGTGTGGCCCCGGATCCAGAGGTTCTGGTAAGGGGCAGGTTATGCCATTTTCAGGAGGCTTGGTTTCAGTCTGTTCCAGATGCCTCGTTTCTGAATATAGTTTCCCAGGGTTATCAGATAGGTTTCAGAACAAGGCTTTACAAAGGAAGTTTTTTTCTGTCCAATGTTCCATGAATCCCATAAAGGCTCATGCTTTTTTCCAGTCAGTTTCAGATCTGGAAACTATGGGATTATTGTACCAGTTCCTTTACAGGAACAGGGGATATAATTTTAATAAAATCTCTTCATTGTTTCAAAAAAGGAAGGTACTTTCAGACCAGTCCTGGATCTGAAAGCTCTAAACAAGTTTGTAAGAATTCCTTCTTTCAAAATGGAAGCTATTTGGACTATTCTGCCTTTTGTTCATCAAGGTCAGTTTATGGTCACAATAGAGTTAAAGGTTGATTATCTTCATGTTCCAATACACAGGGAACATTACCAGTTTCTAAGGTTTTCCTTTCTAGACAAACATTTTCAGTTTATTGCTGCACCATTTGGTCTGGCTACAGCTCCAAGAATATTCTGGGTGCCATATTGTCTGTGATCAGATCTCAGGGTATTGCATTTAAAAAAAAAAAAAACATGTTTTTGACCTTGTTGGGTTTTTGTCGGGTTGGGGATTTATTTTCTCAGTGAAAAAATATGTTTTTTTTAAATCCCTCCCTTTATGTTATTACTCATAGACTCCTCAACTTGGGTATTGGTTCCCAGGAGTAATATATCATCGACTCTCACCACCTGTATGAAATAAAACATAATTTATGTTTACCTGATAAATTAATTTCTTTCATGGTGGTGAGAGTCCATGAGACCCAACCCTTTGTTTTTGGGTTTAGTATTTCTTTAGCACATCTTTTTCTGACTCCGTCAATGGCTCTTATTCCCTTTTCTTACCTCATTTTGCTTGGCTATACGTTAGACTGAAGTACATGCGATGTGGGTGGGGTTTTATATAGCTCTTGGGATTTGGGAATCTTTGCCTCTTTCTCAATCCCTGACTGAGCGTCGAGCATACCGGGCAAATGACCGGTGGGCCAGGGCCAGTTACCTTAGCCCCGTGGCCCCCTCTCCCTAGCTGCTCTGCAATTTTTTTTATTTTTTATTATTATTATTCAAATTACTATTGGGGCTTGGCATATGTTATCATGTGACCACATCAGAGCCAACACACAGTCAGTGCACGAGTGATGTCTGCATTCACGTGGCCAGTCACAGGGTTTTAGGCGCACGTACCACGTTGATTCTCTGTGCTTAGCCTTCTGGGAGTGGGCAACTTTACATTGTGTGCCACACTAACAACTGCTCCTGTGTTCACTGGACTGGAGGATCAACTTCCGACAACTGTCAGACCAGCAGTGAGTGCTCTGCCTCTCTATCTACTCGTGCTGGTGGTGAAGTCAGTCCAAGTGATTTACTGTGTGGACTACTAGTGCTGAGTCGGGACGCCGGTCAGGAGAGTCTGAACTCTGGCCATGGGTAAGTGAAGTCTAGATGATCTGACACTACTAGTTAGTGAACTCAGAGTCATCACCAGTCGGGGAGTGGTGCTGCCCTGCCGCATGGCACAGCCAGGGCAGTGAGTATGTCAGTTGAGTCAGTCTGCTTAATTTTCAATTAGTTGATACATCATTTGTACTAAACAAGAGAGCAAAGGTCAAAGTGGCATGAAAAACTGCTCGGGGAGAGGAATGTGTGGAGTGAGCCCTGGAGATGCCGCAAGGATGTGCTCCGAGGAGGAGCCTGACATTTGGAGCACTTTCTGACCATCTCTGCTTGCAGTCTGGAAAGTGTTAGTGAAAGCTGTAGCCACAGATCAGGATACGCAGTTAGAGCATCCCAGCCTCCTCTCTGCATGATGACCTCTGAGTGACAAGGCTGTCACCCATTTGAATAAATTATAACCTCTTAAAGAAATACAGTGTAGTTGCTATTATCTAATTTCAGAAAGGTTGTCTGAATTGTTTGCTGGAATTTCTAAATGCATAGATGTTGCAGAGATAAAAGGATGTAGCCCCAATCTATTACTCCAGTCAATATTGTAGCCAGCTACTATATGGCTAAGAACTAAAATATTACTAAACAAGATACTATAAAACCTATTTGATTGTTGTATTAAACAGGTTTTATTATAAAATAGGTATTAGTATAAGAGTATGCATCTCTGTTAATTAGCATATTAGATAATCATGTATATATAATCCTATAGTTTGTTTTGAGTGGTCATGTGTGTATGTTGTGTGTTTGTATATGTATGCTGTGTATGTTATGTGTCTCTATGTATGTGAATGCTGTGTAGTGTCTGTATGTTGTGTGGGTTTGCTGTGTAGTGTGTGTGTCAGTACGTATAAGTGTATGCTGTGTAATATGTGTTGCTGTGTGTTTGAATGTTTGCATGCTCTGCAGTGTGTGTGTATGTTCTGTGTCTGCATGTATGTGAATGCTGTGTAGTGTATGTCGAGTGTGTTTGCTTTGTAGTGTGTCAGCACGTATAATTGTGTGCTGTGTAGTAATGTGTTGCTGTGTGTTTGCATGTTTGTATGCTCTGCAGTGTTTGTGTGGGGGGGGTATGTATATGCTGTGTGTTTGCATGTTTGTATGCTCTCAAGTGTGTGTGTGTGTGTGTGT
>CAJPDP010004059.1:0-12934 GCA_905336975.1 Bombina variegata variegata
GTCGCCAGCAGGGGGTGTCAATCAAAACGATCGTACTCAATCGGGTTGAATTCCGGCGATGTCTGTCCGCCTGCTCAGAGCAGGAGGACAGGGTTATGGAGCAGCCGTCTTTAGACCGCTGCTTCATAACTGGTGTTTCTGGCGAGTCTGCGGGCTTGCCAGAAACACAGGCCTCAAGCTCCATTCGGAGGTTGATAGATAGACCCCCATGTGAGAGAAATCTGAAATTTGTTATCTCTGACAGACAATTTACAAAAGCTGTTGTCCTTACTAAAAAGGCATTGCTTTGCACTAAATCGAGTTATATTTAAAAAATGTTATTAGTGTCAAATAACACGTGCTCAGTCTCCTCTCTGTTGGAAATATTGTGGAGAAGTCAGATCTGAGATACATATCTAGTGGAAATGTCTGAAAATAGTATAATAGTGGACTTTTCTGTTTGCTATCTGTAGACAGTTAGGAATTGGTTTGTTTTTATGTCCCCATAAAAAACTTCTCTTCAATATCATGGGTGGAGGGCTAACTAAGACTCAAGCTAAACAGATAAAACAATCTTTAGGAGCGCTCACAGGCTAAAGGTTAATAAGTAGACCAAAAGACAATGGTTTATATACCATCAATATTAGTAATTGGATAGATTAATAAAACATTATGATTCAGATATTAATGATCGCTATAACAACTAATGTATAACTGAAAAGTATCGTGATGAAGGGTAAAACCAATATATGGCAAATAAGGAAACACAAATATCCAAATAGTAAAAAAGCAAACAATTTAATAAACCTAAACAATAATGCAATAATGCAAATATATATAATGCAAATATATATATATATATATATATATATATATAATGCAAATAATGCAACAAATTTTATCACAAAGATTATATGAGTATCTAGCGTGCAATTTGCACTAAGGGCGGATACTTTTCTTCTCTCTCGAGTCTAACCGAGAGCGGACATACGGATCAGCTGTAGAGTGTGTATAAGCAGCACTGACTAATAGGAGCTGAGCAGTCTAACAAATCCTCTACACATGACCATAACGTCTGGAGGAAGAGACTACATGGAGGTTAAACGACTATTCATGCTGGATGTCCTCTATGTCTATTACCACTCCCGAATAGCCAGGTAAAAATACATCTATGTGCCTAAGAATACATCTATGTGCCTAAGGATCAATCCATTCTTTAATCAGACTGTGTGAACTGCAGTTGTTACCTTCGTCTGAAATCTGTAACATTTTTTGACACTTGTTTGTTACATTTTGGCCAGAATTCTCCTTTTTTAGTGGTGGCAATATATATATATATATATATATATATATATATATATTTCCCTACTTGCTTTTTAGTTGTGCTAAATCGGAGACGTCCGAAACGTTTATCTATTTTTATCAATGTGTTATATTTAGGTAGCAGATATTGATTACATATATTTGCATTATTGTTTAGGTTTATTAAATTGCTTTTTTACTATTTTGATATTTGTGTTTCCTTATTTGCCATATATTGGTTTTACCCTTCATCACAATACTTTTCAGTTATACATTAGTTGTTATAACGATCATTAATATCTGAATCATAATGTTTTATTAATCTATCCAATTACTAATATTGACGGTATATAAACCACTGTCTTTTGGTCTACTTATTAACCTTTAGCCTGTGAACGCTCCTAAAGATTGTTTTATCTGTTTAATTGTGTATTTATCCTAAATGTAGGGGATCTTTTAGGGTTTAGGAGTTTGGTTACTCTCTTTTCTGCGCACACTCTTAAGATTTTTTAGTGTAAGACTCAAGCTCTACTAGCAATTCCTTTATTTTAGCCACTAAACTCTCCATAGCCAGCGATTGGAAATGGTTGGACCCTCCTTCAATTGACAAGGTAGTTTAACTTTTTGATTACTTTGCCCAAATGGATAAAGGGTTTTATCAGTCCCAGGATCGACTTCAACAGAATAAACAAGGACTTTAGGTAGAATCAACATTGAGTTTTGCTCCTTGTATAGCTTAGGACATCTTTGGCACATATTCTCTTTTCTTTCAATTTTTTCTTTTTTTCTCGGGCTAAACTGGAAGCACATCTAGATACAAGATTCTATTTTTATATTACAGTTAATATGTTCATAAGTAACATCACACAATTTACCTTGGATGCAAAGATATTTTCTGTTCTGATTTATACTTTTGTTTTAGTGTTGTATGCTATTTGCAGCTTTGACCCATTTCAGGTTTATCTGACTCATTTTGAAAGGTATTGTGTTTAAGACTTGGAATGCCACTTGAGTTATTAAGTGTTAACTGATGGTGTTTGCTCAAAATAGTTTATGTTTCATTGTTCCCTCTTATGTATTACATATGGTAAAAGAGGTCCCTGAGAGACCTTTACAAATGCTTTTAGGAACATAGGTTTGTTTAGAAGCAAGTTTACTTACTATTTCATATTAATTTGTAATATAAAAATTGTATTTAGCGTCCCCCAGTGATATTATTTTTGAGAGATGAGGTCCATGAGGGGCCTCCAGAGTTCTTTTGGTATTCTGACGCTTTAGATAATGTTTGTTGATAGTACTAATGTTCTTATTGATGTTATTGATTTGTAATCAGCATTATGCATGATGCATTGTACACTTTCTGTAAAACTAATACAATCTTAAAGGGACAGTCTACTCCAGAATTGATATTGCTTAAATTAAACAACACCATTATATTAATATACTTTTCACCTCTGTGATTACCTTGCATCTAAGCCACTGCAGACTGCACCCTTATTTTGACAGACTTGCATTTTAGCCAATCAGTGGTGACTCCTATGTAACTCCACAGAGTGAGAACTATGTTATCTTTATGGCACACATGAACTAGCGCTCTCTAGGTGTAAAAAACTGTCAACATGTACTGAGATAAGAGGCATCCTTCAGGGGCTTAGGTTTAGCTTTCAACAAAGAAGCTAAAAGTGAACAAAGCACATTTGATGATGAAAGTGATATGGAAAGTTGTTTAAAATTGCATGCTATGGGGCTGATTTATTAAAGTGCGAGCGGCCATGATACGATGTAGCGTATCATCTCTGCCGCACATCGATAAATGCAGGATCGTATAGGATCGGGTGGATTGATGTCCGCAGCCTCAGAGCAGACGGACAAGTTATAGAGCAGCGGTCTTAAGACCGCTGCTTCATAACTGCTGTTCCAGCGAGCCTGAAGGCTCGTGCGGAAACAGAGGCATCAAGCTCCATTCAGAGTTTGATAATTTGGCCCCCATATCTGAATCATAAAAGCTTAATTTTGACTAGACTGTCACTTTAATTTCAAAAATAGGGTTTCTGCATTAGAATTTCTTTTTATTGGAAGACCACATGTAAACAATATTTCTTGTAAACTGTCTCAAATCTTGACTTTCAGGAAATGCACATATGAAGTAATGAAGATAGGAGCCTTTTCTATTTTAGCTGATATTTCCCCTTAGGACATACTGTATATTGTAATTTTATTTGTGTGTGTGTGTTCAAGGAAGAACTGAATGTGAGCTATAATGGATTAGTCAGACCAATAAATAAGAATAAACTGTATTCAAATGCTTATGTAACATAGGACATAAGGTAAAAAAAACAGTTTATGGACTATAAGGTAAATGAATAATCATTTGCTGTAAGCATCATTCATTTAAAGTAAAATGAAAGAGAGATGTTATAATTATAATCCAAGGAGAAGCTATATGAAATGAAAGGGACATGTTATACAACATAAATTCCCATGTATCCTTGATGTAACTGTAAGAAAACGTGTTATGGTATATAACTGACAGTTTCCCTATTTAAAGCTATGATCAGCTCATCAGAGTAACTGCTCTGTGAGCAGTTACCATTAAATTACTCATTTTTTATTTTCACCTGCATGGTGCAAAAAAAAACAGTCAATCAATGTTGACCTCTCACTTTACTATGATCTTGTGACATATCTTCCAAGGAAATATATTCCTAAGTAATTTTTTTTTTTCTTATGTATTTTTTTATTTATTTATCTTCACTCATAAAAACTTCTGTACTAGAGTGACTATATAAATTTAGATGCTGGCAGCAACAAACAAAAAAGGTTGGGGACCAATATCATTTTAGCAGGTGAAACAATTTAATTGGGAGTATTAACTATTTCTTCTTATGGAAAACAAGGTATAAAATAATTAATATACATGACGATATGTGAATCACTAGACCCACAGTTACTTATGGACAAGGATACTATGTTGCTTGCCTTTTTGTGATGTTCTTATTTGGCTCATCTATGTTAATTATTTATGTGTTTTTTATGCTCATTACCTTAATAAAAATCTCTTGAATTTAAAAAAGGTTGGGGAATCTATTGGGAACAGTTTGTAAATCGGCTAAATCCTAGGGCTTGAAGCTTTCTAATTTTGGTTGGGATCACTGTTACTCATCATGCAGGATTTAAAGAAAAGCTGATGAGGTTGTCTCTTTTTTATTGTTATTTTTCATTTTATTTTCTTAAACATTTTTTTTCACATGGTATAGTGAGTGATTTAGAAGTCATTGCTTTTTTGTTTTTTTGTTAATTTGTTTAGTAATGTTTTAAATCATGTTATATCCCAATATCATTAACAGTGGAAGTAGGATTATGCCTCTGGAAGTTGTAAGGTGGAGCAGTTATTAGGTACAAGCAGCTCTGTTGATTTCAATAGTGCTGATCTTGCCACTCACAAATGTCTTTAAGTCTATTTTCAGCAAGGTATTAGATTCAAAAAATGTTTTATTGAATCTAGACCAATGTCCTATAGCTATCTACTCAATCCGAGAGGGCTACATAAACATCGGAAGTGGAGTTCAGTATTTAAGTAAAATGTCTTTAAATTTTGAACTGAATAAGGCAAAACATGAAAACAAACAAATCAATAAGGGTTAAAATTAGCTGCTTCATGGCAGTATGTATTCATATCTCCACCGTATCCAGTATTTCCAGCACAGTAGAACATGTATGAGGTGGATGAAAAATTATAGGACAGAAAAGCCAGGACATTCAGCTGAAATCATAAGATTACCTTCAGACTGAAACAGTCATTAGGGACAGAATAAAATGGCCAGCCAGAAGAAGACAATGCTCAACTATAGAAACAGTATTGACCAGCATGCTCCACAGTTATCCAATTCTACCTGGATAAGTAGTAAGCACCACAGTTCCAGTATATTAATGTTGTCAACTACAATACAAGTACTGGCAATTAAAAGGATGGCAAGTAAATCCATTGATAAGCCACTACAGACAGCCTCTTATCACATGCTTTTTATTAGCTGTTTACAGCAGGAGATTGCTAGTTCATGTGAGCCATATAGATTACATTATACTCACTTCCGTGGAGTTATTTATGAGTAATTGGCTAAAATGCAAATAAATAGATAATAAATAGTCATGTGATCAGGGCATGTCAAAAAAGGCTTAGATACAAGGTAATCACAGAGGTTAGAAATATATTAATATAGCCACGTTTGCTGTACAAAACTGGGGAATGGGTAATAAAGGGATTATCTATCTTTTTAAACAATAACATTTTTGGAGTAGACTGTCCCTTTAAAAGACTAGTAAATACAGTAAATTTGCATAATCAATAAATGCATGATAAAAAGACAATGCAATAGCACTTAGGGGCCGATTTATCATGGCCCGAATGTGGCCAAATACATCTGTTTGCACGCGAGCCTTCAGGCTCGCCGGAAACAGGAGTTAAGAAGCAGCGGTCTTAAGACCACTGCTCCTTAACTTGTACGTCGCCTCTGGGTTGATTTACACCCACTGCTAGCAACCGATTGGCTGCGAATCTGCAGGGGCCAGCATTGCAAAAGCAGTTTACCAGAACTGCTTGTGTAATAATAAATGCCAACAGGATATCGATGTCTGGCCGACATGATTGCTACAGCAGATCATGTCCGCCAGACACATGATAAATCAGTCCCTTAGTCTGAACTTCAAATGAGTAGTAGATTTTTTTTCTGATAAATGTAAAAGTTATGTCTATTTCTACTCCCCTGTATCATGTGAAGGCCATATGTATATTCTGTGCATTCTTGCACATGCTCAGAAGTAAATGGTGATTCAAAAAGAGTAAATATAAAAAGGCTGTTGCATGCTCTATCTGAATCATGAAAGTTTAATTTTGACTTCAGTGTACCTTTAAGTGTTTATATATTACTTTCAACTTGTAATATGAGTTGAGGAGGCTCACAAAGATGGACACAGAATGACTATGCTCCATGATAATTTTCTATTTATAAGATAGCTTGTGTCCAAATTCCATCCAGGCCTTCCTTTTGCAGCAAGTGTGCCTGGTAAACTTCCGGGATCAAGACTCTCCAACTTTTGGCTGCTGAGTATTCAAATAACCCTAGTTAAGCCATTAGGCTCTCTAACAGAAATGCATGCTCAGATCAGTGTATAACAAGGGGAAGCACATTACTTCTTACCTCATTGATATTTTCGCACCACTATTTGACTCCTTAACAGAAGATATGGGACAACTTTTCCTAGAAATGGAAGGTATTAGTGAAGCAGACCATTTTAAAATTGCTCTTGTATTTTTGAAAGTTCCTCAAACATACTTACCAGGAGTGGATTGTGATTTGGCTCTTCTAGCTTCTGATACTCTGGATTCTGACAAGATAATACTAAAGGAAGCTCTCTATATGACATATCCTGTTTATGTTTTGGCACCAACAAGGTCTTATGCTCCGCTGGATGTGATGATATGGCAATACTCCCCTTATACAGGGTGGAACATCCCTATCACATTTCTATGGAGTCTGAATGAGTCTTGAAATATTTGGTATGCAGGAAGATCATGGGGCAAAGCTGATCAATGAGCTATAATATGAATACTCTTTTATCAAGCACCTGCATCACTTATTTCAGGCAGCATCTTCAGTCTTTGGGTTTACTCTAGGCGGTCAATTTAACAAGAGGCGAACAAACATGATTAGATGTAGCGAATCATGTCCGCCCGACCTCACTATATGCAGACAGCATACACTGTCGGCATTTAACATAACACAAGCATTTCTAGTGAAATGATTGTGCAATGTTGCCTACTACACACCGGCAGCCGCTAGCAGGGGGTGTTAATCATCTTGATCAGATCAGGATGATTTCAGTCCACCACCTAAAAGGTCCACTGCTTGTTAAATTGATGCCTTAGAATGATGTCTGGAGTTTGGAATTTAGAGTCAGATGGTCAACCCTTCAGTTTGCAAGTATAATCATTATCAAGACTCTATGGGGCCTATCTATCAAGCTCAGAAGGAGCTTGAAGGCCCGTGTTTCTGGCGAGTCTAAAGACCGCTGCTCCATAACTTTGTCCACCTACTCTGATGAGGCGGACAGGAATCGCCACAATTCAACCCAATCGAGTATGATTGGGTTGATTGACAACCCCCTGCTGGCGGCCCATTGTCCGCGAGTCTGCAGGGGGCGACGTTGCACCAGCAGCTCTTGTGAGCTGCTGGTGCAATGCTGAATACGGAGAGCGTATTACTCTCCGCATTCAGCAATGTCTGTTGGACCTGATTCGCATTGTTGGATCAGGTCCGACAGACATTTGTTAAATTGGCCTCTATATTTATGGATGATTCTGTACGCTGGGAAGTATAGCAAGAAAACAGGAGTGGGTTAAGTTAAATTGGTAGCTGCTACTAGTGTCAACATTTAACAATTCATTTTCTACATTCAGGCAGCTGATTTGTGATTTGTGTTTACCATTTTTACTGGACTTAGATATATTGACACAAAACAACCCTGTTGAATGTTGAAATGTAAAGCAAGTCTGTTTAAGAGTTTTTGTTTCTCATTATTGAATATTTACTGTATTAAAGTATCTTCTGCTTGTCTGTTGCATACCACTAGAATGCAAACATATTATACATATTTGATTTGCTGTGACCTACAATAATTACTTTTTGTGTGCAATTTGTCTCATTCATTAATATCCAGATGTTTGCTAATTGATACAATTATTTCATTGGTAGAAGTGCTTCATGTGCTTTTAATCCAACAGGCTATGTAGTTATTGAAATTATTTTCACTTTAATGTTATCCCATGTTACAAATAGTGCTGTAGAATTTGTGGAGAATTGTGACTTAATTACTTTCTGACACAAGTTCATTTCACTCAATACCTTATTTAATAGTTTACCTTTCCTTTTGTGAAGATGCAGAGTGATATATTTGATTAAGAAGCTTTACTACAACCTTCAAGCATTCTAAAGACTGTAGACTGAAATAATGTACATTGTTTATTAGCTGCTTTTCAATGATCCTACACAACTCAAATGTAGATGTTTTCCTTGACAATTAGTCTGGTATTAATGTCCTTGTTTACTACAAAACACTCACAATGCAACATTTATTAGTAATGGGGTGATTACTATGATTTTCAGCTAAAATGTGTAGAAGCTATTTAACTGCAATGCAATTTTTGTGCTTTAAAGATGTGTAATTGTTCTATCTCTCTGGTTTATTATTGATGTTTTACTATTTGTGTTGTCCCTCAATTATAAGAGAACATATTTAGAAAATGGATGTAGCTTTGTATTCCTACTGCAGTGTGTTATGAACACTGTGCTCTCTTAGCACCAGGTTACGAGTGCAGAGGTAAATTGCGCTTCTGCTCCAGCGTAAATTGCGTTTCATGATCTTGTATGCACGACTACTGCACTTGCTGGTTTGCATTCGTATTATTAGTTGAAAGTAAAACGTTTGCATTCAGGAGCAATTAATGCGAGAACGGAAATTATTGCAACCTGATTTCCAGCTCAATTACGTTTGTACAAGAGATCCTGCTTGTACCTGCATTCCTATGGGATATATAAGGATGCTTTTGAGTTGTACACCTTGACTGTACAATTAGGTGCAGATCTTGGCGTTGAAGGTTTAGAAAAGAGAGATAGATAGATAGATAGATGATAGATAGATAGATAGATAGATAGTGTTGTGAGTCAGTGAGCTAGTGTGTCAGTAGTGTGTTGTCAGTGTAGCGTGTTAGTGAGTATTTGGTGGGTATTATTTTTTTAGTTCAATGAGGTGAAGTGTACTGGTTAGTGTAATTGTCCTGTGTACATTTGTGGGTGTGTGAGTTCTGCTGTGTTTGTCTTTATATTCTTTTTTTTTTTTTTTACACATTATATACACTTAAAAGAGCAGTGTACCTATTAGTTCAATTTACTTGCAAACACATTGACTGGCTAGATAAACGTAGCATTAGCACTACATACACACACTCCCTACCCCTTTCCTCCCCATATACACTTCCCTTGTATGCTTCCCTATCCACTTATACTTTATCAAGCATTTTTTTTTTTGACCAGTCCATACTTTTATTCTGTTTATTTTGTAACTCATTCCTAATGTGTCATCCTCTGCATATCCCTCTAGTTGTTTTTCACATTTCAAATTTGTCTGTGTTTGTAACTTACCCATTACCCTTTTGACCTACCCTAGAAACCCATTTACATTTTGGACACTTTTGTTTTCATTTATTTACTTTTACCCCCTTTCATTTGGGCACTAACTCTTTATTTTCTTTAGAACATGGAGGGTAGAAGAACCAGGCCGGAGAGGAGAGGATGAGGAGGGTGGAGAGTAGAGAGTATGGGGGGAGACAGGAGAGATGGCAGGAGAGAATAGAGCACAGGGAAAGCAGTGACAATAGGGTGAGGAAAGATGAAAAGAACAGAGTAAAAGACAGGGAATATGGGGGGCAAAAGGAGAGGAGACAGAATGGAGAAAGCAGAGCGGTCAGGGAGAAGGTCCCTAGCTGCTTAGTTAAAGATGTTTAGGTGGCTGGGCCCAGTAGGCAAGGGACCGAACAGGAGCACAAACAGGGTGCAATACAGCCCAGGGAACAAGAGTCTACACAGCCATCACAGGGGAAAGTCTGAGTGAGGGAGGAGAGGTACTCTATGGAGGAGAAGCAGACTCTCAGAAGGGCATACATTCAGAGGGTAATGAGGATGGAGTCCTCAGCAACAAGCTGAATAAGTAAGCAGAAAATCTGGCAGGAGATTGTGAATGTTGTGAATGCTGTGGGGAATCACAGGAGGACCATGCTCTCAGTCAAGCACCGCTACCAGGACTGTAAGAGGGAGCTTAAGAGGAAGCTGGCCAAGGAGCAGGTAGCAGCTTCAAGGACTGGTGGCGGTCCCGCACAGGTCTTCACCTACTGTCAGTGGGAGGAGATGCTATGAGAGAATATCTCAGATGTTTCAATTGTCGGAATCACAGGATGGTTTGATACCAGGGTGATATCTCCTGGTAAGGAAAACGTTTTTTATGTTTCAAATAAAATATCTGCATTTCTAAGAGCATCATTACATCTTTACAGTTCAGAATAACAATAAAATATATACCTCACGTTTGCACTATCCCATTTGTTGTACTTAACCATACCATGCAGTTTAAATAGGCAGAAATAGTTGTTTGAAAGTCTTTGATTTCTTTAACATTTTTGACAATTACCCAGTTTTGTTTACATACTGGGTAATTGTATATGTCAACATAGTGTTATTATATTTTTTTAACATCAATTAAAATGTGCAGGGTAAGCATTAAAAGAAAAGGCAAATTTTTGAAACACTTTCGCGCAATGCGCAACATCATTTGTCAGATGCTAAACCTTAGGGTGAATGCAAATGAGTCTACGCAAGTGCTAAATGTACTGTTTGTAAAACATAAGTCCGAGAGTGCAATCATTCGTTGCATAACACTTACTTTATAATAATGTTGCAACAAAGGGATGATGTTGTGTTTGTAAATAATTTTTGGGTTTTACATTCACTTGCGTAATAGTGATCTGAATATGTATTTGACATAAAACCCGACTTGTGAATACTGAAAACTGATATATGATTGTGTTTTGCAAATTCTTATTACTAAGACACAATATTAACGAGTCTACTTTAAAATTAAACAATTTTAACATAGCTTAAAGATAATGTACACATCTTTATCTATAATTAATAGTTCATCATGTCTAATAAAGTCTCTTCTGTGGAGTCCAGAGCCAGCTGAAGGGATGAGGAAAGATAGGCCACTCCACCCAGGAGAGAGGTCTCAATCTGTCCCTCCCAACATTCGGAATAAGAGTATGAGCATCATACCACAATATGGATAAATAAAATGGATATGTTCATAATAATATGTATCAGTCTGAATTCACAATAGAGATGACACTTTTTTCATTGATATGGGTTTATATAGCTTGACAGTAGCATGAAGTTAAGAATTTTCAATTGCATCATAGTTTATTAAAACACAGGATCACTTCACACAATATGCCAATATAAAGAAGGGATTTGTTGCCTCTTTATATTTGATCCAAATAAATGTTAACTGTCACTTTAATTGTGGTTTTAATTTTAGGAGAGTTTAGAATAAACCTTGTTGTGCACGCATTATTTATAGGTCAAAAGTATGTTCTTTATATTTATAAATGTAGTATTGAGAAATTACCATCTTGTCATCTACACTTTAATGCACTTTCTATTTCCTGATCAAGTGAAAAATACAGGTGGCGTATGCCATCTTGAAAATGTCATCTTTTGTGCACGCACACCTAAACATGTTGTTCACACTTTCTTTTTGTTACTATAGCATTGAGAAGTGCACATCTTGTCATCTACACTTTCAATGTGCTTGCGAAGTCATGATTGAGTGAAAACTACACATTTGGGCCGATTTACCATGCTGCAAATGCAGTAGTTTCTGCGCGAGCCTTCAGGCTCGCCTTAAACAAAAGTTAAGAATCATCGGTCCTAAGAGGTTGTGAATAGCAATTATCATGATCGGATACACCCCCTGCTAGTGGCCGCGAATGTGCAGGTGGTGACATTGCACAAGCACTTCACAAGAAATGCTTTTGCAATCATCAATGCCAACAGTGTATGCTGTCGGCATTTATCGATGTGGGGCGGACATGATCCGCTACAGCAGATCATGTCTGCCCGCACATTGATAACTCGGCGCAAATAGGGTACGCTACACATAATCTTCATGCCAGTGCATGCGAGAAAAAACATGATGATCACAAAAACATGGTGTATAGTTAGTTTTAACAGTATCCACAATGTATTAATCAGCAAGCCAAGATTTAAAGCATTGATGCAGTGTAACCTAAAAAGAGCATCATCAAATTTCAAATATTTATATCTTTTTGTTGACGTGTGCTATATAAAAAAATGCTACTGTAGAATTTACACAGTGCACTCTGACATTTTTGTGATTCCCACATATGTGTGTGCCATTGTGATTATCCTTTAAATATAGGGGTTGTGTGATGTACCTTATAAACACTGTTTACATGGCATTTACATGTGCAGTTATTTTTAAATAAATTCATAGCATGTTGGATGCTCAATGTTGAGTCGCTTCTTTTATTTATCTTGGTCAATAAACATTTGGTTTTTACTATGCGTGTCATAAGCAATAATAATTGTAAAACACAGTATGTGCTTGTTTTCTTTTTTTTAAAGGGCCAGTGTATTATATTGTTGTAAACATTATATTATCGGATCTCTTTTAGAGCTGGTAAATAGAGCTTTATGCACTTTACATTGTGTGGTTAAAAGAACATAAAAACCTATCGCCTAGATTTAGAGTTTTGTCGGTAAAGACCCGCGTAGCTAACGCTGCTTTTTTTTCCAGTGCACCCTTAAGACAACGCTGGTATTTAGAGTGGTCTGAGTGGCTGCGCTAGGCTCAGAAAAGGGAGCGTTGAGCATAATTTAGCTCCACTTTAACCCTCAATACCAGCGTTGCCTACGGTAGCGGTAAGCTGGAAAAACGTGCTTGTGCACGATATCCCCATAGGAAACAATGGGGCTGAACTGGCTGAAAAAAAGCCTATCACCTGCAAAAAAGCAGCGTTCAGCTC
>CAJPDP010004241.1:0-12935 GCA_905336975.1 Bombina variegata variegata
AGGTTCCAGAAGGAATGGTTGTAAATCAAAACCGTTGTAAATTGAAACCCAGTTTATAATGTAAGTCAATGGGAAGTGAGGGAGATAGGTTCCAGGCCCCTCTCAAAATTGTCATAAGTAACACCTAATACATTATTTTTGAAGCTTTTAAATGAAGACTTTAAATGCTAGACAGCATTATAAACCTAATAAAATAATCACACAACACAAATATATAATTAAACTAAGTTAAATGATCAAAAACATTTGTTAAGCAGCATTATAAACCTAATAAAATAATCACACAACACAGACTTTACTTGCATTTTTCTGAAAACAGTTCTTTCTATGCATTCCAATCTGGACTGATTTATAGACAGGAAAATCTTGTTCCTTTGAAATCTGCTCGATAGCTCAGGTCTGGTTAAACTGATTAATTACAGCTTGTTTGGCTTCCATATCTTTGCTGCAACACAAGCGGACAGCTCCACCTACTGGCTATTTTAATCAATGCACTGCTTCTCAGTGCTTTTTAATAGCAGTCACATGACTGAAAAAAAGTTTGTTATTCTGAAACGGTGTAAATTGAACCGTTGTAAAATGAGGGCCACCTATAGAAATAGAGTAGCCAAAAGCCGATATGTTACCTGACCCTGGTATCCTCCATTTGCCTTGCGCTTACACAGCAGCGAGTTCCACGTCTCCCAAGCCGTAGCACACCTTGTGTGAACCTGGTGAGACTTTCTTCTTCCCTGCGAAGTGTTCCACTCAGCATAACGGTTGTATCCAATACCGGTCACCTGACCTGAGTTCGTTTTCTCATTGTCTGAAAAGTGAACTTTTGAAAGTTATCAACACAAATAGTTGGAACATTTCTTTCTATAGTTAAATATCCACAGCAATCACATCGGCTCTCCACAGTTATTAATTGAGTTTCACCCAATTCCTAGGGCTTTATCAAGATGTATAACTGTGTTTGTAGCCTTCTCTTTATACCTGTGGGAGCTTTGTGATTAGTTGTCGGAAAGAGTCCCATTTTTTTAAGGTGGTATTTTCCCAGAATGCATACATACTTCCAGTTAAGGTGGTATATCTAAAAAGCAAGCATTTCTTTTTCAGCTTTCCTTCTGAGACTTAGTGTACTCAAACTGAGCATAGTACTATCTAAATAGTAGAAGTCTTTTGAAGTATTGATCTTAGCGGTTATAAACAAATAAAATACACAAATATATTGATATGAACAATCTTAGAATAAAAGTATGCATACAAATCTAGATCACGTTATGGACATATTAGACACAGGTATTCCTCTCTCAATATACTAGAGGTTCTATCATAAGGGGACATATCTGAAAATGAAAATATATACATCAGTACAAGTGTAAAAAAGACATGTTAAAAAACAAAAGTAAACAACCATAACATTAAAAGGCAATAGGAACATGGGAAACAAATAATAATTGATCCTCTATCTAGTTGCGTTCTTTACATAAAAGAGCTTAATGTTGGTATATAGAAATATTTATTACAATTCCTTCTTTCTGTCTTTAACGTCATAGTGCATTTATAGGGGCGGATGTAGGTAACCATTATGTTTAAAGAAGGGGGCCCACTTTTATTTCAGAGTTTAACCCCATTGGTTGGAGGGATTTCATTTTATGTATTAGTTCAGCTTCTTTCAATAATAGTCTTTCTTCAAGGTCCCCCCCCCTCCAGTTAGGCAGTTAGGTTTTGTTTTACATTCCCCCCAGAATCTTAAGTCTTTGGGGTTATTATTGTGGACTTTTCCTAAAATGTTTGTAAATATATGTGTCATGTTTTCCATTTTTAATGCAGCTAAGGTGTTCCCCAATTCTCTTTCTGGAGTTTCCCCCAAATACTGCATTTTGCATGAACATCCAATAAGATAAAGTATCCCTTTATCTGTGCACCTTATGGTTTCCTCAATTTTAAACTCTTCTTTTGTTTGGGTTGCAGTGAATTTCTTGACTTTATTTGCAAGCTTTGCATGTGTAACATGGAAAAAAAAACTTTGATATTATCCCCATGTAAACTGACATTAATTGGAGTCTTGTTAGTTTGTCTGAACTCACTTGGTGCAAGTATATTTTTAAGATTTCTTGCTTTTTTATAAATCACTCTTGGGTATGGTGTAACTTTGTCCGCTATAAACGGATACCCTTGCACTAGGTGCCAATGTATTTTAATCATTTTGTTCATTGCTTTATGATTTATTTTGACTCTCTGTCTCTGACTATTTTTGAACTTTGGTTCTAAAGTGTCTTTCTGTCTGTGTCGCTAGTTTTTTTAATTGTTATTTGTATAATTTCTGTCTTGTATCCCCGTTCATTAAATTTCTTCTCTAGTATTTTTAATTGTTGTCATAATCCAATAATTTTGTACAATTTTTCCTTATTCTTAAAGTCTGTCCATAAGGTATGTTGTCTTTCCATTTATTTAAGTGGCAACTTGCCCCGTGTATATAATTATTGGCATCTACCTTCTTAAAATGGGTACAAGTGTTGATGTTACCATTCTCTATTTTAATTTCTAAGTCTAGGAAAATTATTTTTGCAATGTTTATTGTATAGGTTAAATGTAGCTCCTTGTCATTATCATACATTTAATCTAGGAATGTCTTTAAAGATGGTTCATCCCCTTTCCATAGGATGAGAATATCATCTATGTACCTTTTATAAAGGACCAGGTTCGTCCCAAGCTCGCAAGTTTCAAGGAATTCTTTTTCCCTCATGTCCATAAAGAGGTTTGCATAGCTCAGGGCAAACCTGGTCCCCATAGAAGTGCCTTTTACTTGATTATAGAAAATGTTGCTGAAAGAGAAATAGTTATGGGTCAGGATAAACTTAACACTATCTACAATAAACTCTTTTTGTTCCTGATCTACTTTGTCATCTTTATTCAAAAAATATTCAACCGATTCTATTCCTAAATTGTGTGAGATATTTGTACAAAGTGATGTTACATCGCAAGTAGCTAGAATCAGATATAGAATCAGAGAGATCCTTTGTGTTCTATATTTTCTGTTAGTTTTATGACACTTGTAGAGTCCCTCAAATAGGAGGGCAATTCTTTTACATAGGTGTGAAGAAATCTGTCTACATATTGCTACAGATTTTAACAAAGGGAATCATCCCTGATATGATGGGTCTTCCGGGTGGTTCTATCAGGGACTTATAGATTTTTGGAAGAAAGTAAAACACTGGTATTTTTGGGTATTTGGGTATAAGATATTCAAATTCATTGGTGTTAATGATTCCTATTTGTTTAGCCTTTTCTAGTTAAGTCAATAATCTCTTTTTATATAATTCTGTCGGGTTATTTGTCAAAATGGTATAGGTGGTATTATCATTAAGCAGTCTTTGGGCTTCTTTCAGGTAGGCGGGGGTGTCCAAAACCACCACTCCACCTTCCTTAATCAATTGGTTTTATCATGATATTTTTATCTTTTTGTAGTTTTTTGATACTCTCTCTTTCATTTTTACTTTTAATTTTGTTTAATTTTTTCTTCCATTTTAATTTCTTCTAAATCTTTAAGTACCTGTGTGTAATGGATTCCATTTAAACACAATGTGTTAAGAAAATTATTTTTTGTGTCACATATATTTATTTGTTTGCATATGAGCAAACAGGAAAAAACATAAATGAAAGTTATTTTAGCCTACTCTTTCTCAGCTACTATAAGTAAATTTTATATAGCAGCAAGCAGAAACAGAAGGCAAGTTTAGGTCTGTAGCTTTAAGAGAGCTTTTAATAATGCACCCAGAGTATTTAGCAAGTGCGTGGATTCAATAAGCAAGTAAACGGTTTTCAGATATAACCCTTTTACAGGTAATATTGATATGCTACTCTGCAAGTTCAGCTAAGTTGTTGAAAAGTGTGATACACTGTATATTGGTTGATCGCAAACAAAGTAACAGTTTGTTTTTTTGGCTTAGTATAGGCAGTAAATGTTCAAAATAACAAACGGTACTGGTTAATTAGAATACAGAGTTGAAAAATCTACTCACGACCCTTCAGCATATACATGCAAATTTTGTTTCCTTGTAAGAGGCTGTAGATTGAGTTTGGAGTTAGCACAGCGTGCATGTAAGCTGAAATCTGATGCTGCAGGTTAAGTGGATGAATCCATGCAGGAAAAGTGAGTCTGAGTTAAGCACAACCGGTTAGGTAACTGACGTCACGAGTCACTGTGAAATTGTACCTTTAGGAAAATAACAGGCAGGAGTTCTCTGTAAAGCAACAAATATTATAAAGTATTACTTAGAGATTACTTCAGAACTGGTGGAAGTGAATGCTAATGCACTTCAATAAACCAGCGCAGTTCCCAGGTAGGTGGATACCTAAATAGGGGGGCGGTTAATTGTAGTGTGCAAACTTAAGGTGGTATTGCAATATAGGTTGGTTTGCTTGGTTAAGGTGGAAGATTTCTGACATATTCCCCCCAAAAGGAAACCCGTAAGAGGGTTTTAGGGTACGGGTCTATCTGGGTTTCGACGATGAAACAATGAGACCAAACGATCGGCAGATATGTTGGTAGCAGGTTCCCAAGAAGCCTCAGAAGAATCGTAGCCCTTCCAGTGTACCAGATATTGCAATTGTCCCTGATAATATCTAGAGTCTATAAAGGCTTCAACCTCATATTCATGGTTAGGTTGAGGTGGTTCGAATGGATGTATAGCAGTAGTTGTAAAATCTATACAAGTTTTAACTAGTGAGATATGGAAAGTTGGATGAATTCGATAATGAGAGGGTAATTGTAAAGTAACTGTCATTGGATTCAGTATGGCTATGATGGAAAAAGGTCCAATGTAAAATTTATTGAACTTCCTGCGAGGTGTTTATCTTTAGATTTCTTGTTGATAACCATACCTTTTGGCCAATTTTATATTCAGGATGTGGTTTATGATGGAGGTCATAATACCTTTTTTGTGTAGCTTGAGCATGTTTGATATTTTCTTTCACAATAGTAAATGTTTGATTGATACCATTTATTAAATCAGTGACCTGTGGGCTAGTTGCTGGGTTGTTTGTGAGAGAGTGAAAATGAGGATGGAACCCAGAGTTTATGTAGAATGGAGAAAATCATGTGGAAGCATTTAATGTATTATTATAGGCAAACTGCAAAACATAGGTAGTCTGACCAACCATCTTGTTTATAGGAACAGAAACAGTGCAGGAATTGTTCTTTCACACTTTCCATTAGACTGAGGGTGATAAAATGTTGTTAATTTTTGTTGCACTTGGAGTGCAAAGCACAAGGATTTCCAGAATTTCGATGTAAATTGAGTACCCCGGTCACTCAATACTGTAGTTGGAATACCATGCAAATGTATAATCTCTTTAAAAAAAGAGTAGCAGTGACTTCAGCTGTAGGAAGGGTTTTTGTGGGGATAAAATGTGCCATCTTAGAAAATAAGTCACCCACCACAAAAATAACTATTTCCGGAGGATTTAGGCAATTCAACAATAAAATCCATGGAAACAGAGGACCAAGGATGATCAGGTATGGGAAGAGGTTGTAATAGGCCCAAAGGTCTTGAGTGTGCCATTTTGGATGTAGTACAAACGACACAGGAGGAGACATTAGCTTTCACTGAGGCTCTCATATTAGGCCACCAGAATGATCTGTCAATGAGGTCAAAGGTCTTCTGGATTGCCAAATGTCCGGCCAATGGTGAATCTTGGGAATCATGGAGGATGTTGTTTCGAAGGTTAGGGGGTATATACATTTTATTTGCAAAATCTTTATGTCTCAGATTGAGCTAGACACGAGTCCCAAGATATTAGTCTTTGGAACTACAGTAGAGGGGTTTTTGATAGTAGTAGGTTTGTGATATTTTCTGGACAGAGCATCAGCTTTGCTGTTTCTTGAGCCTGGGTGATAGGTTATGGTATAATTGAATCTGGAAAAGTAAAGGTTCCAACGTAATTGTCGGGCAGATAACGTATGATTGGTTTGGAGGTATTGGAGGTTTTTATGGTCGGTGTAAATGGTAATACATTTACAGCTCCCTTGAGGAGATGTCTCCACTGGTCACATGAAGACTTGATTGCAAGTAATTCTTTTTCCGCTACAGGGTAATTTAATTTAGGAGGTGTAAGAACTCTGGAGAAATAAGAGATGGGATGCATAGGATCATTAGGAGTTACTCTTTTGACAGAACCAAACCAATTGCAAAATCGGAGGCATCTACCTCCAATACTAAGTGACAAGGCGTGTCAGGAATATGCAAAACTGGTGCTGATACAAAACTAGTCTTTAGTTGGTCGAAAGTCTTTTGAGTTGCATTATTCCAAATGAAGCTGGAATGTTTTTTTGTTAAATCTGTGAGAGGTTTGGAGATGTTGGCAAAGTCTTGTATGAAGCGTCTAAAGAAATTTGCAAAACCTAAAAAACGCTGCACATCTTTCTTGTTGCTGGGCGTAGGCCAATCAGTAATGGCTGAGATCTTATTGTTTTCCATCTTGATCTCATTTTGATTGATAAGATAGCCCAAAAAGGAGATTTCCTAATTACCAAAAATACATTTTTCTAATTTCACACAGAGGGAATGAGATCTTAACCTAGATAGAACTACCCTAACATGTCTAACATGTTCTGTGAAATCTTTAACGTAAATGAGAATGTCGTCAAGATAGATTACAAGAAATGAGTCTAATACGTCATGGAAAATGTCATTTATGAAGTATTGGAATGTCGCTGGTGCATTGCATAGCCTGAGAGGCATAACAGTATACTCAAAAAGACCATACCGGGTCCTAAATGCCGTCAGCCATTTGTCACCAGGCCTTATTCTAACAAGGTTATAGGCACCCCTTAAATCAAGCTTGATGAAATATTTGGCACCTCTTAACCTTTCAATCAATTCTGGAATGAGTGGAAGGGGGTATCTATTTTTCTTTGTACGCTTATTCAATTCCCTATAATCGATAATAGGGCGAAGAGACCCATCCTTGTTTTTGACAAAAAATATACCAGCCCCTGCTGGTGAAGTGGAAGGCCTTATAAACCCCTTTTTTAAGTTTTCTGTGATGTAGGTTTTTAAATGGTCAAGCTCGGGCTTGGAGAGGGGTATATATAGCCATAGGGTATAGATGCATCAGGGAGAAGGTCAATGGGGCAATCGTAGGGTCTGTGAGGGGGAAGAGTCTCTGCTATCTTCTTGTCAAACATGTCAGAGAAGTCAAGATACTCAGTTGGAATAGAAGGAGATGTAGTAGACAGTAGTGTAGGGTTAGGGAAACAAGTGGTGGTACAATAGTGAGATGGGGAGAGTGTCATATCTTCCCAGTGTATGGTGGGTTGGTGTAGGCATAACCATGAAATGCCTTAGACAAGAGGGTAGATTGATGAGGAAATAATATCAAAAGTAAGAGTTTCAGTGTGTCCAGTAGTTGTGGTAAGCATAATGGGACAGTCTGTTGTGTGACAGGACCTGAGGAGAGGAGTGATTCATCAATAACCTTCAGAGGCAAAGGAGTACTTTTGGAAAGAAAAGGAATTTTATTACTTACTACTAAATTAATATCAATTAAATTACTGCAAGCTCCAGTATCAAGAATAGCTTCAGTCTTGATGCTGTGTTGATTCCACTGTAATGTAAGATGTATGATAAGGTAAGAGGAGGGGCTATTTCTAGTATAGAAACATTGGGGTTGTAAGTGTGTCTTACCCATCTTCTGCTTCAGAAGGTTTGGACATCCCTTAACTTGATGGTCATTAGCAGCACAATATAGGCAGAGATTATTTGTATGACGCCTATTTTTCTCTTGAGATGTAAGAGGACCTCTTACAAAGCTAATGTCCATAGGTTGTTCTAGAGATGTAAGAGAAGAAGGGGAGGAGCTTTGTGGTATACGATAATCTATATCTGAATGTGTTTTTTCTTGTTTACGTTCTCTGAGTCTCCTATCTATGGTAATGCATAGTGTGTAGACTTCATCCAGAGAGTCAGGAATCCCTGTTCTAGAAACCTCGCCCTTTATATCATCTGACAGGCCTAACCTGAATAGTTTTTTTAGGGAGATATCATTGCAAAGAGAATCTCTAGCCCATATTTTGAATTGAGTAATATAGTGTTCAACTGGATTTCTTAGCTGTTTTAGAGTTCTGAGTTTGGATTCTGCAGTAATTTGGCGGGAAAGGGTCATCACAAAGGTCAGATAACTCCTTTAGAAAGAGGTCAAGAGAGTTAAGAATAGGTTCCTGGTTCTCATAATAACAGTCTTCCCATGAGCGGGGTTCGCCTCTTAAGAAGGACAGAATAGTTAGTACCTTGGATCTGTCAGTGGAATAAGTCCTAGGTTTTAGTTCAAACAGTAATAGACAAGCACTTCTGAAAGCTTTAAACATAGAACGGTCTCCAGATAATGTTTCTGGTAAAGATACTTGTGGTTCTGAAAAATGATCAACTCCTGATCCCTTTGCTGAGAGAGCTTCTCTAAGACAGGCCCTTAAATTTTTGTTATCAACCTGTAATTCCCTAAAGGCTTGTGTGAGGTTATCTAGGCATTGATTTAAGTATGTATTTGTGGAGAGATTTCATTTGTATCCATGATACTCTCCTAAATGTTTAAGGCTGGTTTATTATGTAATAGATTCCGTTTAAAAACAATTTTTTAAGTAAATTATTTTTTGTGTCACGTATATTTATTTGTTTGCATATGAGCAAACAGGAAAAAACATAAATGAAAGTTATTTAAGCCTACTCGTTCTCAGCTACTATAAGTAGATTTTATATAGCAGCAAGCAGAAACAGAAGGCAAGTTTAGCTCTGTAGCTTTAAGAAAGCTACTTATAATGCACCCAGAGTATTTAGCAAGTGCGTGTATTCAATAAGCAAGTAAACGGTTTTCAGTTATAACCCTTTTACAGGTAATATTGATATGCTACTCTGCAAGTTCAGCTAAGTTGTTGAAAAGTATGCGAGTTAACTTTGATACACTGTATATTGGTTGATCGCAAACAAAGTAACAGTTAGTTTTTTTGGCTTAGTATAGGCAGTAAATGTTCAAAATAACAAACGGTACTGGTTAATTAGAATACAGAGTTGAACAATCTACTCACGACCCTTCAGCATATACATGCAAATACTGTTTCCTTGTAAGAGGCTGTAGATTGAGTTTGGAGTTAGCACAGCGTGCGTGTAAGCTGGAATCAGATGGTGAAGGTTCAGCGTTCCCAGGTAGGTGGACACCTAAATAGGGGGACTGTTAATTGTGGTGTGCAAACTTAAGGTGGTATTGAAATATAGGTTGGTTTGCTTGGTTAAAGTGGAAGATTTCTGACACTGTGTCTCAAATAGTTCCAAATGTCTTCCCTTCTCATGGATGGGGTAGAATTTGGACCTTTCTTTCAAGTTCATGTGTATAAAAGTGTTGTTCGTGGTTCCTTTTTGTGCACTAATGCTTTCTAATGGGTGTTTGATAAAATATCTTTTTAGTGTAAGATTATTTACAATTTATTTTACGTGTATGTGAGTTTCAAATTTGTTGATACGTGCAGTAGGTGCATATGTGAGTCCTAAATTTAGAAGTTTTTCTTCATCTTTTGTCAGTATTTTACTGCTTAAATTTAATATTCCTGTGGTTTCTGTGTCTACATTCTCTCCCAATTTTTGTTCTGCTAATTGTCTTTCTGCCAGACCCTTCTTCCCCTTACCTCTGCTCCCTCTTTTTCTCTGTTTCTTGTTCTTTCTGAGTATCTTTCCTTCTCTTCTCTGTCTCTCCATTGTAGTTGTTGTTGAGGTGCCCTCTCTCAGAGGACTTATCTCTAAAAAATCATGTTGGTAATTTTCTTTCTCCTCTATGTCTTGTAGGGGTCTAAATCTATTAAACATCTCATCTCTTTTTTCACCATAATCTCTATGATTTCTGTGGGTTTTCCTTTCTCTATCTCTAATTTGGTAACTGGGGTTATCTGTTACATATTTTTCTTTCCGATATTCCATCCTATTCCCTTGTCTTGAGTTTGTATATGTCCCTTTCTTATAATAGTCTCCTTCTTTCTTATTTCTACTTCTCCAACCTCTATGTGTGTCTATGATAGCCCCCCTCTGTTCAGATTCCTCTTTGGGTGTGTCATTAATATTCTCATTATCACTACAATCCTTCTTATTTGGGTTTTGTATACCAGATTGTGTGATTGTTTTATTCCGATTTTTGTAATCTTCTTTGTCTTTTCTCATTTTACTCCATTAAGTTTTTAATAGTTCTGATTTAATTTCTCCCAGATTTTTAATAATTGCACTTTGACACTCTTTGTATTCTTTTTTTCTTTCAAATCCTGTACATTATTCTTTATATCAGTTATTTCTTTATTAAGTGTATCTAAAACTCTATTTCTCGAGTTTTCAGTATTTCTAAGAAGTTCAGAGACACATTTTCAAGGGTGTCATCCCATTCTTTTTTCAAATCTTCATCTAAATTAAAGGTGCAATCAAAGAATCAAAGAATTAAAACACAAAACTGAAACAATGTTTCTAGATAAATATTGTGAACTGATAATTATCCCTAGGGGGTTAAGACTCCAAGAGAATTGCACCT
Organism: Bombina variegata variegata; assembly: GCA_905336975.1. NCBI lineage: Eukaryota > Metazoa > Chordata > Amphibia > Anura > Bombinatoridae > Bombina > Bombina variegata. Next base: position 10,546 of record CAJPDP010004241.1, read on the forward strand.
TTAATTTAGATTTAACATCGCTTTATACAAATATCTCACACAATTTAGGAATAGAATCGGTTAAATATTTTTTTAATAAAGATGACAAAGTAGATCAGGAACAAAAACAGTTTAGTGTAGATAGTGTTAGGTTTATCCTGACCCATAACTATTTCTCTTTTAACAACATTTTCTATAATCAAGTAAAAGGCACTGCTATGGGGACGAGGTGTGTCCCGAGCTATGCAAACCTATTTATGGGCAAGTGGGAAAAATAATTACTTGAAACTTTACCAAGTAAACATACTAGAGAAGAAGTTTAATGAAAGGGGATACAAGACAAAAATTATACAAACAGCAATTAAAAAGCTACAGACACAGACAGAAAGACACTTTTAGAACCAAAGTTTAAAAATAGTGAAGGAGACAGAGAGTCAAAAGGTATGGATACACCTTTTATTAGAATTCTCAGAAAATATTGGCACCTAGTGCAAGGGGATCCTATATAGGGGACAAAGTTACACCATACCCAAGAGTGATTTATAAAAAAGCAAGACATCTTAAAATAATACTTGCACCAAGTGAGTTCAGACAAACTAACAAGACTCCAATTAATGTCAGTTTATATGGGGATAAGAGCAAATGGTTTTTCCATGTTACACATGCAAAGCTTGCCAATATGCAAAAAAAAGTCAAGAAATGCACTGCAACCCAAATAAAAGAAGAGTTTAAAATTGAGGAAACCCTAAGGTGCTCAGATAAAGGGAAAAATTATCTTAGTGAATCTTCATGCAAAATGCAGTATTTGGGGGAAACTACAAGAACTCTCAGAAAGAAAATTGGGGAACACCTTAGCTGCATTACAAATGAAAAACATGACACATATATTTACAAACATTTTAGGGAAGTCCACAATAATAACCCCAAAGATTTAAGATTCTGGGGGGAACGTAAAATAAAACCTAACTGAAGGGGGGGAGGGGAACTTGAAGAAAGACTATTATTGAAAGAAGCTGAACTAATATATAAAATAAAAACCCTCCAACCAAGGGGGTTAAACTATAAAAAAGAAGTGGGTCTCTTCCATTAAACATAATGATTACCCACGTCTGCCCCTATAAATGCACTATGACGTTAAAGATAGAAAGAAGGAAGTGTAACAAATATTTGTATATACCAACATTAAGCTTGTGTATGTAAAATACCGCAACTAGATTAGAGGATCAATTATTATTTGTTTCACATGTTCCTAATGCCTTTTAATGCTATGATGATTGTTTACTTTTGTTTTCTAATATGTGTCTTTTTACATTTGTACTGATGTATATATTTTTATATCCAGATATGTACCCTTATGAAAGAACCTCTAGTATAATGAGGGATGAATACCTGTCTAATATGTCCATTACATGATCTAGCTTTGTATGCATACTTTTATTCTAAGATTGTTCATATCAATATACTTGTGTATTTTATTTGTATATAACCGCTAAGATCAATACTTCAAAAGACTGCTACTATGCTTGCTTTTTAGATATACAGTACCACCTTAACTGGAAGTTTGCATGCCTTCTGGGACAATATCACCTTAAAAAATTGGACTCTTCCCAACAACCAATCACAAAGCTCTCACAGGTATAAAGAGAAGGCTCCACATACAGTTATGCATCTTGATAAAGCCCTAGGAATTGGGCGCAACGTGTCAATTAATAACTGTGGAGAGCTGATGTGATTGCTGTGGATATTTAACTACAGAAAGAAACCTTTCAACTATTTGTGTTGATAACTTTCAAAAGTCCGCTTTTCAGCCAATGAGAAAACGACCTCAGGTCATGTGACCAGCTTGGGAGACATGGAACTCACTGCTGTGTGAGCACAAGGCAAACGGAGGATACCAGGGTCAGGTAACATATCGGCTTTTGGCTACTCTCTACTTTCTATTTTGGAACTAAACATTAACTGTATGGAACAGTGACATGGAATGGTGACATTGTACTTTATTATACACTGGAACAGTTCAAAGTAACCGCAACCTGCTACACAAGTGCACTTGTTTGTTTTGTGGAATGACAATTAACTTTGCCTCAAACTGTGTCATAGAAGGTCTTCTTATTTAGCAGACTTCTGAATACAGTGTTTACATTTTGCTTTATTTAATGTTTTTTTACGCTTCATATTGGATTTATTATCACTTGTTTTATAGGGAGACATCCCTTTTTATATTCATACTGTGATCTAAGGTATATGCACATTTATTTTTAGATGTTTTTAGAAATTATTGAGTAAATTCTGAAAATTTTGGAACTTATGATCTCATATTTTTATTCACAAATGTATTCATGTGTTAGCTGTATAGCACCCTCTTCAAACTACATACTTGTCTTAACTTTTGTAAAATATATATCTATACC
>CAJPDP010004376.1:0-14121 GCA_905336975.1 Bombina variegata variegata
TTGAAATTTAATGGTAGCAAGTGAAAATTAGTGAGTGAATGTTGAATCAACATTTACTCACTGTCTGAAGTCTGGCATTGTGTTGTAAGTAGCAAAACTAGGACATTGTATTTGAAAAATCTACACTCCTATTAGTGGACCCCATTAGTGCTTAGACTGTTACTTCTGAGAAGATAAATGGGGGCAATGAGAGAGAGATTGGACAAGAAAAGTGAAAGTGGAGAAGAACATAGAGTTAAGAGAGACAGAGTGGAGAGAATAAAAAAAAGTGTGAAGAGATATAAGAGAGAAGAGGGAGAGGAGAAATATAGTTAAAACAGAGAAAGGAAGGGATGATAATTATATAAAAAAAAAATCTCCAGGTCTGCTATTACCTTCCATTACTGTCAGCACTCTCTGCATTCTCTCAGTTCAACAACTTCCATTTTCTATCCAACTGTTTTCTTCCCCAGAACCCTTAGTTGATGCTGCTAATTGCTATGCACTTATTTTTGTTAATTTATTACAGAATGTAGCATTATTTAATTTGTTATGGTATAAAATAAAAAAACAATAAAAAAAACTGCAATAAGGTGTTTCACAATGGCCAAACATTTGCAAAGAGGGGGTGGAGTAGTGGGTATGGTGTGGGCAGGTAGTGGGTGGGATCAGAAGTGGCGAGTAACATTTTGGTCTTGCTAGTAGCTTAGGATTTGAAATATTGAGCCATTATATATTTATCAGATAAATAGGTATAGATATACACTGACATTCAAAAGTTTGGATTCACTTAGACAATTCCTTATTTTCCATGAAAACACACATTACATTAATTTGAATAGGAAAAATAAACAATGACAAGGTTAGAAATAATGAATTTTAAGTGAAATAATAATTGTGTCCCTTAAACTTTGCATTCGTCAAAGAATCCTCCATGTGCAGCAATGACAGCCTTGCAGACCTTTGGCATGCTTTCATTCTTTCATTTCATATGTCAATATGTTGAGATAATATGAAGAGATTTCACCCCATGCTTCCTAAAGCACCTCCCACAAGTTGGATTGGCTTGATGGGCACATCTTATGTACCATACAGCCCAGTTGCTCGCACAACAGCTTAGAAGAGTTGAGATATGGCGACGGTGCTGGGCTTTCCATTAAAGACAGAACACCAGCTGCCTGCTTCTTCCCTAAATAGTTCTTGCATAGTTTGGAACTATTTAGGGGGAAGAAGCAGTAAGCTGGTATTCTGTCTTTAAAGGATTGGCACGTACAGTCACCAGATCTCAATAGTTCTTGCACAGTTTGGAACTGTGTTGTAGGAGGAAATTGACTCCAATCAAGTGCCTTCCACAGAGTATGGCATGGTATTGCAAATGGAGTGATAGCCTTCCTTCTTCAAGGTCCCTTTTACCCTGTATAAATCTCCCGCTTTACTACCCCCAAAGCACCCCCAGACCATCACATTGCCTCGTCCATGCTTGACACATAGCGTTCAGCACTCCTCCAGCATCGTTTAATTTGGTCTGCGTCTCATGAATGTTCTTCTTTGAGATCTTAACACCACAGACTTTGCTCATCTGTCCAAAACACCTTTTCCAATCTTCCTCTGTCTAGTATCTGTGTTATTTTGCCTATCTAGAAGGCCAACATCCCAGAGTCACCTCTTTGCTTTTGACATTGAGACTAATATTTTGTGGGTACTATTTTATGAAGCTGCCAGTTGAGGACCTGTGAGGCATCTGTTTCTCAAACTAGAGACTCTATTGTATTTGCCCTCTTGCTCAGTTGTGCTCCAGGGCCTGCCACTCCTCTTTTTATATTCTGGTTAGAGCCAGTTTGCACTGTTCTTTGAAGGAAGTAGTACATTGCTTTGTGCAAGATCCTCAGTTTCTTGCCAATTTCTCCCATGCAATAGGCTTAATTTCTCAGAACAAGAATAGACTGACGAGTTTCAGAAGAAAGTTCTTTGTTTCTGGTCATCTTGAGCCTGTAATTGATCTGTGAGGATAAAGGGAGGTGTGTTGAACTTAGTATGCAGGAACATAGACACAGAACAAAGAAAGTCTTTCCTGAAAACAACTTTACTGAAGCAATGAAAAAGAACAGCAGGTAAAGCAGTTTGAGATCACAACCCAACCTAAAGAAAATTACTAAAGTCTTTTCAGAAATATAGTTGACAACATACTGGTGTTTGAAAAAAAAAAAAAAAAAGGACACCTAAGACACAGGTCTTTCAGCAGGCACAGACTACCCAGCTGGTACTGTTGGTGAGATTACTTTTAGATGGCCAGGTAAGAACAACTGACACAGCTAGAGGAAACAGGATGAGCATGTACTGTATCAGGGATATCTGTTTCAGGATACAGATGAGCATACACAGGTATCACAGCTAGGATGCTTGGTCTCAGGAGCAAGGTGAGCATACACAGGTATAACATCAAGGATGCTTGATCTCAGGAGCAAGGTGAGCAAACACAGGTATCACAGCTAGGATGCATGGCCTCAGGGGCAAGGTGAACATTCACAGGTATCACAGCAAGGAACCTTGGTCTTAGGAGCAAGGTGAGCATACACAGGTATCACAGCTAGGATGCTAGGTCTCAGGAGCAATGTGAGCATACACAGGTATCACAACAAGGATGCTTGATCTCAAGAGCAAGGTGAGCATACACAGGTATCACAGCAAGGATGCTTGGTCTCAGGAGCAAGGTGAGCAAACACAGGTATCACAACAAGAATACTTGATCTCAGGAGCAAGGTGAGCATACACAGGTATCACAGCAAGGATGCTTGGTCTCAGGAGTAAGGTGAGTATAGACAGGAATCACAGCAAGTATGCTAAGTCTCAGGAGCAAGGTGAGCATACACAGGAATCACAGCAAGTATGCTAAATCTCAGGAGCAAGGTGAGCATACACAGGAATCACAGCAAGTATGCTAAATATCAGGAGCAAGGTGAGCATACACAGAAATCACAGCAAATATGCTAAGCCTCAGGATAACAGGAGCTAGAAAGGAAAGCACTGAACAGACAATAACTCAATCCAGAATGAAGGGTTAGCTGAGTTTTTATAGGGACTCCCACACCTGAGTCTTCCAGGTGGGAGTTCCTGTAATCAGTGGTTTGGCCCTTTAAATTCCAGCAACACACGACGGCGAGCATCTAGGGAACTGCAGCTGAATCAGACGAGTCTCTGCATTCCCCATTCGGTGACACCGGATCTTCCAAACCTGGTGCAGGAAAGGAACCTGACTGTGTCCCCTCCTTAGGCGTAACCTCCAGGGAAAACTGTAAACAGGATAGTTAGGATGTCTCTTCTTGAAATCTCGGATATGTGCAGGAGCATGGACCTCTGATGCCGGTACGCAACTTCTCTCATCAAGACCATATCCTTTCCAATGGATGAGGTACTCCAACTTCCCCCTGCAAATTCTGGCATTCATGATCTCTTCAACCTCATATTCCTCTGATCCATCCACTATGACAGGTCCTGAAGTGGGTGGTTTATGGGAAGGAAATGGATCAGGTACTACTGTTTTGAGAAGAGAGACATGGGAAACTGGATGGATGTGATAGGAAGATGGTAACTGGAGACGAATTGCAACTGAAGATATGATCCTTTCAATGGTGAATGGTTCAATGAAATGAGGACCTAATTTCTTGGAAGGGAGAGTAAGTCATAGATGAGTAGTAGATAAATATACTTTATCACCTACTTTATAAGCAGAAGTAGGACATCTCTTCTTATCAGCATAATGTTTGTATTGTTGTTGAGCCTCCAATAATCTCTTCTTTATAATAGAGAAAGTATTTTCAGCTTCCTGTAGGCATCGATCAGCAGCTGGTACTGGGCTTTGAAGAGGAGAGAGAGGTAATATGGTTGGGTGGTACCCATAGATACACAAAAAAGAGACATGGATTTCGATCTATGAAGCAAGGTATTGTGCCCAGTCATCTTGTAATGTTGTGGTATAACATTGTAGGTATTGTTCAAGGGTCTGATTTATGCACTACGTTTAACCCTCTGTTTGTAGATAAAAATTAGTAGATAGTGCTCGCTTAATGTGCAATCTTTGCAAAAGGCTGTCCCAAACCTAGAGGTGAATTAACTACCTCTGTCAGATACAATAGTCTCTGGTAGGCAATGTAATCGAAAGATCTCTTGGAGAAAAATGGTAGCTATTTGGTTAGCGTTAGGTACGACTTTGGCGGAAACAAAATGGGCCATTTTAGAAAAACGGTCAACCACTACTAGGATTTAAGTGTATCCTTGAGCAGGGGATAAATCAACTATAAAATCCATGGCTATATCATCCCAGGATCTGTTTGGTACAGGAAGTGGTTGTAAGAGACCATAAGGAGATTGCTGCGAGTCCTTGTTAACTACACAAACAGGACAAGATTGTATATAATATTTGATGTCTTTTTGCATTCCAGGCCACCAGAACTGTCGATTAATTAATTCTTGAGTTTTGTGTATACCACCATGTCCTCCCAATGGTGTATCATGAAAATAATATAGTACCTCAGGAATAACGGAGGATGGTACCTTGTTATCCTGGAACTCTGTATGTTGTATAGATGTTTCTGAAAGATGAGGGATAGGTTGTTGGGTTTTGGAGTCTGCTGACGATCGTGTCACATTAAGAAGCTTTATTGGCTAAAAAGTGCTCTGGTTGAAGAATAGTAGTTTGCTTAGATTCTGTCTTCTTTTTTTCTCCAATACGAGACAGGGCATCTGCTTTACTATTCTTGGCTCCAGTATGGTATGTGATAATGAATTGAAAACAACTGAAGAAGAGTGCCTATAGGGCTTGTCTGGCTCTGAGTCTAAGAGCTGTAAGTAGATATTCTAAGTTTCTATGGTCTGTGAACACGGTAATCGGGTGATCAGCTCCCTCCAGAAGTTATCTCCATTCCTCAAATGCTATTTTTGTGGCAAGTAATTCTCTATCCCCATCATCATAGTTTTTTTATGCTGGGGAGAGAACTTGAGACAGAAAAGCCACAGGGTGGAGGTAATCCCTGTCACCAGCTCTTTGGAATAATACTACTCCCATGGCAGTTTCAGAAGAATCAACTTCTACATAGAAGGGTTGTCATGGCCCAGGTAAAACTAGGATGGGTTAGGAGGTAAAAAGCTGTTTTAAACTGACAAAGGTAATTTGAGCTTTGTCAGTCCAGCGAAACTTAACAGCCTTCTTGGTAAAGGCTCTTATGGGTTGAAAATACGAGAAAAGTTCCTTATAAACTTTCTGTAAAAATTTGCAAAGCCCACAAAATGTTGAATTACTTTTTTACTGCCAGGAGTGGGCCAGTTGATTATGGCCTCAATCTTCTTAGAGTACATACAAAATTTTCCAGCTGTTAGGATGAAACCTAGTGTTAAAAATGCAATTTTCTAGTTTTGCATATAGATTATTGCTTCTTAGATGGGATAACAGTTTTCACATGCTCATAATGTTGTTGTTTAGAAGAGTAGTAAATGAGTATATCCTCAAGGTAAACTACTATGAAGATATCCAGGATGTCCTGGAAGATGTAATTGACAAACTTCTGGAAAGTAGCAGGGGCAATGCACAGACCAAAAGGCATCACAGTGTATTCATAGTGCCCATAACGTGAACGAAAGGTGATTTTCCATTCATCTCCTCTTCGCACTCTAACAAGGATATAAGCGTGTCTTAGATCGATCTTACTGAAGATGACTGCTGATCTGATCCATAAGTTCTCAAATGAGTGGCAATGGATATTTGTTTTTGACAGTAATGGCTTTGAGGTCCCTGTAGTCAATGCAGGTGAGAAGTCCTCCATCCATTTTACTGAGACAGACTATGCCAGTTCCGGCAGGTGACTTGGATGGTTTAATAAACCCTTTTTAGAAGATTTTCTTCATTATACTCCTTTAACACCTTTAATTCAGGTTCAAATAATGGGTAAATGTGTCCAAATGGAATTGGGGCCCTATGAAGAATATCCGCTACTTTATTTTTAAAAACATCATGAAAGTCTCTGGTACTTGAACAGGAGTATTTACAGGTGTCTCAGGTTACAGAGTAGCATTGATAAAAGGTTTAAGACAAAACTGAAGGAAAAATAAAGATTTAAAGTGTACAGTTCCAGTCTCCCATTTGATTAATGGAGTATGTCTTCGCAACCAAGGAAGGCCAAGCACCAGAGGAAACACATGTAAAGTTACTAAGTCAAAGATCATATTCTCCTGGTGTACAGGCCTAATTGTGATCATTAAGGGAATTGTTTCTCTTATGATTGGACCAGTCTTCAATGGTGACCCATCAATGAGTTCTTGTCCCACTGTAGAGAGAGAGAGATAGGAACAAATGAGGCTTTGAGTATCTTGGCATTTGATCAGTGGAAAAAAGGGGAATAGGTTGCTTACCCCTAGTAGTTTTGGGTTTGACGGCACACTCTCGGTCTAAATGTCCAGGCTTTCTACAGTATAAACAGAGGTTTAATGATCTTCTTCTTTGCTTTTCAGCATTGGAGAGAAGACCCCTTATACCTCTGATTTGCATAGGTTCTTCGACAGAGTTGATTGGAGAAGATGAAGGCAGAGGACGAACAAATCATTTGTGTAATGGGTTATATGTAGCAGCCTTCTCCATGCGTCTCTCTCTAAGACAGCAATCGATCTGCGTTGACTGCGTCAGGTCTTCAAGAGTCTTTGGAACCCCTACTCACACTAGTTTGTCCTTTAAAACATCAGACAGGCTCAGATGGAATTGATCAAGGAGAGCTGTTTCATCCCATGCTGTAAGTATGGCAAGATGACAAAACTCAATTATATATTCTTTAACATCTTTTTTGCCTTGTGTAAGGGCACAAATCTTTGTTTGTGCAGTAGAGGTCTTATAGGGATCTTCATATTGTGACTCTAGGTTTTGCAAAAACTGATCCCAGGACTCAAGGATGGGACTATGAGTGACAAGGAGTTGATGAGCCCATAATTGTGGTTCGCCAGTGAGGAGTGAAATGACAGGCTGTACTTGTATGAAACCTGAGTGATAGGTTTTTGGTTGGAGATAGAATAATATCTGTCAAGAGGTGATAAAAGTTAGGAAGTGGGACCGATTCCCATCAAATTTTTCAGGTAAAGCCACTCTAGGTTCAGGTGCATTACTTATGGTGAATTCTGATACAGTTGCACTAGCCATTGATGCTGGGGAGGTAAGACCCTGTGGAGTTCTTTGGAAATGCTGTTCCATTCATTTCTGATTCTCTTGTAATGCACGTACAGTTTGGGTTACTGCATTCAATTGTTGTGTTAAAGCTTTGACTATTCCTGCGAGTTCCATCTTGTAATTCAGTTATTCTGTGAGGATGAGGGGAGGTGTGTGGAACTCAGTATGCAGGAACAGAGACACAGAACAAAGAAAGTCTTTCTTGAAAACAACTTTACTGAAGCAATGAAAAAGAATAGCAGGTAAAGCAGTTTGAGATCACAACCAAACCTAAATAAAATGTCTTTTTAGAAATATAGTTGACAACATACTGGTGTTTGAAAAAAGAAAAAGAATACCTAAGGTGCAACAGGAACAAGTCTCTCAGCAGGCACAGGCTACCCAGCTGGTACTGTTGGTGAGATTACTTTTAGATGGCCAGGTAAGAACAACTGACTTAGCTAGTGGAAACAGTATGAGCATGCACCGTATCAGGGATATCTGTTTAACTTTCAGGATGCAGATGAGCATACACAAGTATCACAGCAAGGATGCTTGGTTTCAAGAGCAAGGTGAGCATACACAGGTATCACAGCTAGGATGCTTGGTCTCAGAAGCAAGGGAACATACACAGGTATCACAGCAAGGATGCATGGTCCCAGGAGAAAGGTGAACATTCACAGGTATCACAGCAAGGATGCTTTATCTCCAGAGCAAGGTAAGCATACACAGGTATCACAGCAAGGATGCTTGGTCTCAGGAGTAAGGTGAGAATACACAGGTATCACAACAAGGATGCAGGGTTTCAGGAGCAAAGTGAGCATACACAGGTATCACAACAAGGATGCTTGATCACAGGAGCAATTTGAGTATACACAGGTATCACAGCAAGGATGCTTGGTCTCAGGAGTAAGGTGAGCATACACAGGTTTCACAGCAAGTTTACTTAGTCTCAGGAGCAAGGTGAGCATACACAGGAATCACAGTAAGTATGCTAAGTCTCAGGAGCAAGGTGAGCATTCACAAGAATCACAGCAAGTATGCTAAGTCTCAAGATAACAGGAGCCAGAAAGGAAAGCACTGAACAGGCAATAACTCAGTCCAGAATGAAGAGTTACCTGAGTTTTACAGGGACTCCCACACCTGAGCCTTCCAGGTGGGAGTTACTGCAATCTGTGGTTTGGCCCTTTAAATTCCAGCAACGCGTGGCCGCGTGTGCCTAGGGAACTGCAGCTGAATCAGATGAGTCTCGGCGTCCCAAGTGGAGAGACGCAGAGATGGAGCGCAGCATATATACTTATATGTAGAAATAAATATTTGAAAATAAAAAGATACATTTTTTCCTATGTGAAGAACATTAGAATGCAAGATATTCATAATAACCTTCGGATTTATGCAGTTGGTCTAACGCAGTATCAAGAGATAAGTGTTAGTTGTTTTTTTCTTAAAAGCATGCTCTATTGAAGTCTATGGGGAGAAGTTAATGCAGCCATGAAGTTGGCGTGCATTGGGTTTCTCTTGCACTCTATCTTTTTACTTTCAACTTGTAATACTCGCGCTAAACTGCCGCGCCAAATGTTTACTTTGAGCGCAGTTAGCACGCTAGCAAAAAAATCTGATAGCGTGCCACTTGTAATATGGCCCTATATCTGAATATTGCTCAAGATGCAGATAATCTGTTGTAACTCGTGTATATACTAATCCATATTAATATGTTGTTGGTCTCTCTGCAGGTATACAGAATGTGTAGCATTTATGTGCATTAATATCTAGTTTCTACATGTGTTAATAGAAATGTAAATATAATGTGTGTCCTTCTCAATATTTGCTGGAGAGTTGCTACACTAAAAAGGATGTAATGGGACATTATTCCTTTGGAGACATTATTTCATACAAATAACTTTTTTTTTTATGCTTTTGTGAGCACATTTAATTTATGTAGCAATTTAAGTTGATTGTAGTTAATAGAGGGAATAATCCCAACAGACTTAAAATTGTTCTTTATGTTTTAATCCCTGAAGACATGTACATTTGGGTCAGATAAAACCATGATGGCAAAATGCTATTTAAGAGTGTAAATCACATCATTCCTACTTGCTCCACATTATAGGGAAGCCCATCAATTAAAAAATACGTTTTGGAGGATGTAGCCAGTTTGTAAATAATGTAAATATAAATTTAAATTTTATATGGACTAAATTGAAAAAAGAAACAGAACGAAAAATCACCGAAAGTTCTACTACATTTCATATGCTTTTCCTGCATCATATTTATGACATATTTTTTCGGAAGGTAAGCTCATTAAAAAAATAATATTTTTTTTCTATATTATACTTTTGTACTGATTTTCATACAGTATAATGAAAATTTAGGAGACTTAAAAATAAATACTAATTAGAAATCAATATACATTTTAGCCATTAGCTAATGTCATGGTATAATGGAGGTTAAAATTATATTTGTTAATCTTTATTTTACATATCTTCTTAGATAAAAAAATAAATAAAACATGTGATTGACAATTAAAATTGTTTTTCTATACTTAAATTTTATTTAATTTGGGGTGATTTGAGATATATTCTTAGGATACCTAAAACTTGTTAGAACACATTAGGAGGTCTTTAAGCCCAGATCATGCATTCTGCCCATATATTTGAACATTTCTATTCAGCTGTTTAATATTGTACAGTGCTGATACATCATATGCTGTATAATAATACAGTAATTTAAATATTAGTGGCATAATCTCAATACCCAATCAATATCAAAAATATGTTTTTGCGCAAAACATCGGTAGCCTTTTTTTAAATCTGTTTCATAGTATCTAAGGCTTTATTCACAGAAATCATAATATGTCATGTTAGGCAGCAATAATTAATATATGTACATTAAGGGGTTAATGTGCTAATACTAAGATGTAACTCCACAAAAAAAGAGAGATTTTAAAAGAGATGGGCAGCTTGTTGTACATTGTGGGTAAACTAAACATCAACCAAAAGGTAAACAAGTTTCTCATGGTAAAAAAATCAATAAAATAAGATATTGACCAACATTGATAATGCAATTGCTCATATTCTGAGTGAATTAACTAATTTTAAAAATGTATTCATGGTCTATTTTCGATTTGTATATTTATTATTAATCAGAAAATAAATAGTTTTGTTAGCAGCTAATCTTAATATGCACAATGATTTAATCAAATATGCTATTAGGGATGATTTTTAACTTAAATAGAAAATGCAGACAAGCAAGTAATAGAAACTATAAACTAATGGTAATTGGACATTAAAGTATTTTTACATTTGTTAAATTTAAACTCTAAAAAAAAAAAAAAATAAAAAAAAAAAAAAAGATTACCCTTCTTTGAAAAACACATTTTGAGCTAAATTACAAGTGGAGCACAAAAATATTAGCGCAATTGAACACTAACTCCATGAAAGTTAAACCAATAACGCTCCTATTCTTGTGCTTGTATTAGAGCTCAGTTCTCTAAAGTTCTCTGCTCAGGAAGATTTGTTAATGTTATAAAGTCCTTTATGGGACAAGTTGAAAGTAAAAGGATATGTATAGATAGATAGATAGATATAGATAGATAGAGAGATAGATAGATAGATATATAGATATAGATATAGATAGAGAGAGATAGAGAGAGATAGAGAGAGATAGAGAGAGAGAGAGATAGATAGAGATATAGATAGATAGATAGAGAGATAGAGAGAGATAGAGAGATAGAGAGAGATAGAGAGAGAGATATAGAGATATATGGATAGAGAGAGATAGATATATATATATATATAGATATATATAGATAGAGATAGATAGATAGATTTTGTTTGTGGAGATAGATAGATAGATAGATAGATAGATATAGATAGAGATAGATAAAGATAGATAGATAGGTAAATAGAGATAGATAGATAGATAGATAGATACATAGATAGATAGATATAGATATATATAAATAGATCAATATAGATATATATAAATAGATAGATATAGATAGAGATAGATGATAGATGATAGATAGATAGATAGATAGATAGATAGATAGATAGATATAGATATATCTAAAGCTATATATAGATAGATATAGATATATCTAAAGCTATATATCTGTAGGAATATTTTTTTATACATAGAAAAATAAAAAGATATATGTTTAAAATTAAAAGAAAGTTTTCTTCTAAGCTAAGTGAAGAAGATAGGTATTTTAATTATTTCAATTAAATAAATAAAAACATATTAAAAAGTTTAAAAATTATATTGGATTTCAAGGTGTTTTAGTAGCGACTGAAATTATACCCCACATATCAGTGATGCCCAAACATTTAACAATCTTTTATCATATAGAAAATATTTTATATAGTTACATTTTGCTTTTTAAAAGTTTACTGTCCCTTTACAATGTCGGCTTATTTGATATTTAAAAGCTTTCTAAAATGCTTCTTAGATGGACTATCATGGTTCTCTAGTCAAGGCTTAGGGCTCAGTCCTCTAAAGTTCTCTGCTCAGGACGATTTGTTAATGTTATAACGACCTTTATGGGATTCTCTAAAGGCAAAGTCACATAAATTATTGTATAGTGCTCAATAAAGCTAGCAGTTTAAAAAGTATATTGAAAGTATTATGTAAGATCATAATTAAAGTATGCTCTAAAAGTAAGTAATAAGTATTCCAATTTGCATTAAACATTCAAATCCAAATTTAAATTATACAGTAAAAATTTAAAGTATGGAGGAAAAAAAATCCAATTTGATGTACAGAGTAAATGTATTTAAAGTATGATATAATTTAAAAATATGTTAAAATTGTACCAAAAAATGTGAGCACTTTATTTTTCTATTGTGAAATGAGTCTTGCAGTCATGTCAAAATGGCATTCCCTAGGTCTGTCTGAAATTATTTCACAGGCCCTAACGTATCGTCTAAGCATTTTATGCATGCTAGTCCCGCTGTTTTATCTTGCCAAATGTAAGATGTTGATTTTCTCTCATAATACCCAATACACATATTACTCATGATAGAAACAGGTATGTATATGAAACTTAAAACAACTGAAAACAGTACATTTTGATTTGTATGTGTGTTTTAAAAATTGAGGGACGTCTGCCTTTCCGATAGTCAACGTTATCTTTTCGCATCATGCTGAAAAAGCTTAGAGAATCTGGCCTTTAAAATTGTACATCAGGATAAACAGTAAATACCTCAAAAAGTACTTCAGAAAGCCCATTAAACTGTGATTTCTCAAACTTAAAAAATAGCTGATCATGCCACACGGATAAAGGCTGAAAATCTTGGAATTTACATACATTGTTTTGCTCTATTATGGGAACAGTTTGCTTAAAAAAGTTACCTGCTGGAGTATATTCAATTGTTTTCAAGTATTTCCTTTACCTTTATATTGGCATTTGAAATAGCTGATTTAGTCTTTGGTATCCCCACCTATTCTGAAAGCTGCTGACCTTAGGTCCAAGCTATAGATAAGCTGTGTAAACACAGCCAGCAGAAGAAATTACAGTATTGGTCTTTGGTTTACGGACAGATATAAGATAAGGAAGCATGTTTATATGCACAATGTAATGAGATCTTATTTTACCTACAAAGTAATGAGATCTTATTATTCCTCAACCCATTTTATTAGGTTGTGGCTTCAAAATACAAAATCAACTATTAAATAAATATACACAATTAAATCTTAAAAAGCAAATTCTCATGCATTGTATACTCTGCAGTTGGTAAAAAGTACTTGGAAATACATTAAGGGAAAAAGCATTTTACAGTATACTGTCCCTTTAATCAAATATTGAAAATATAATTTCTCTATATAAAGTAGATACATAAACATACTAGAGTATCATAGATTAATTAGCTCCATAGAAGAAATTATTCAAAAGTTATTTTTAAACAAGTTCATATTGCTGTCTAATTTATGACTGTTTCATTTACTAAACAGTAGACATTGCAACTTTCCTTCCTGCTGGAGTGTATTAAATTGTTTACAAGTATTTCCTTTACCCTTATATTGTCATTTGAAATAGTTGATTTAGCCTGTGGTATCCCCACCTTTTCTGAAAGTTTCTGGCCTTAGATCCAAGCTATAGATAAGCTGTGTAAACAAAGCCAGCAGTAGAAATTACACTCCCAATTGGGTATAGAAGTGATAACGTAATACAATGTTAATTGTCCATTGTTCTCTCCAAGGATTGGTCTTTGGTTTTCAGACAGATATAAGATAAAGAAGCATGTATATGTACACAATGTGATAAAGTAATGAGATCTGATTATACCTACAAGCTCAACCCATTTTATTAGGTTGTGGCTACAAAACACAAAATCAGCAAGTTCATATACACAAATAAACCTTAAAAAGCAAATCTCATACATTTTATACTCTGTAGTTGGTAAAAAAAGTAATTGGAAACACATTAAGGGAGAAACAATTTTACTGTATAGTGTCCCTTTAATGTCAGTCTGGAAGCTAATGCAGATACTAGCTGGATTTTGAGCAACTGACCAGAAGCTCCTGCGCTAACCACAGGATGTGACCAATCAAGAGCCTAGATCTAATGATGATTCTGCCAGGGCATGCAGTATAGGAGTAGACAGACAGGCCAAAGGGTATACACAGTGAGTGAGTTTAGTGGGCACCAAATTGTACGCATATTTTTTAATCAAGTTCAGGTCAGGTAATAGATCAACGCAGAAGTCAAGCAGGGCAAAGGTTAATAAGGAAGAATGAAAAAGTGAACAATAGCTAATTAAAATCAAGCATACAGAGACATTACTAGGCCTCACTGGGCCCCTTTGGTAATTATGAGACAGAAACTGTGCAAATTTGCAGCCTTCCTGTACAAATATGGTGACAGTTTTTTTTGTTTTTGGTTTTTTTAATAATATTTTTATTGAGGTTATGCGTTGAAGACAATAACAGACAGTAGTAAATTTGCAATAATAAATGTG
>CAJPDP010004391.1:0-11951 GCA_905336975.1 Bombina variegata variegata
GCGGCGGGGTCCAGGAGCGGCGGGATAGGGGTTAAACAGTTTAGTATAGTGGCGGTGTTTAGTGACAGTATATAAATAAAGCTGGGAAAAAGCCGAATAGCAGCGAGATCGATGACTGTTAGTTAACAACAGTCCGCTGCCCATCGCCCCGTACTTGGTGAGCGGTTTTTGACAGCTTTTTTAAATAAATATGGAGATCGTATTCAGGTCCGTGGCCGCGATGTTAGGCGAATGTATTGGTGCCGTCGAATGCAGCATAGTTGACGGCTTGATAATTCAGTATCATGGTTTCTACAACTACATTGTTGCATAGATGTGTTTTTGTAACACAACATTAACAGATCATCACTGATCACCCTTTCTGACCTACCATTCTTCACCATGTTCACTGGTTTCAGCAGGTTCTGGGATGTGGCTACTGAGGAAATTTGAGGTATGTTCAATTGATATTTTCTAGTCAGCTTTTTTTTTTTTTTTTTTTTAATTTTTATTTATAAAGGAGATCCAATACATACACAACAATCCAGAGCCAGAATACAAGTACTTTTGTTTTGTACATATACATCGAAATCAATATCCATCATATGAGGTACCAATAGTGCAATCGAGATTAACACAAAAGTGGGCAATGCATATGTTATGTAAAATACAGGATCCATTTTTAAACTTTAAAACAAAACAAACAAAAAAATGAAGAACTATAATAACATATAAGTAATAACATAAAAATAATAATATATAAGTAACATAAAAGTACCTACTTACCCCAGGAACCTCCAGCTCACCCTCCACAGATCTGAGTCCCCAAATAAAAAGGGGAGGGAGGAGGGGGGGAAGGTCTAGTGACGAGCACAGGGAGTATCACTGGCATGGCTGTGAAGTAGTTAGGCACCAGTTACCCCTAAGGTTTTCTTCCAAGATAAACAGACTATTCTTAAATGGGTATATGACCCTGTCTCTAATCATGGCTGGTAAAAAAAGAAGATAGGCTTCCCACTTATGGAAAAACTTCCTAACTCTTTTTTTTCTGGGTCCCCCTTTGAATCTGCCTGCTCAACATCTGTGTATGCATGATTCTGGTTAATTTTTGGAATGGTGGTGAGTTATGATTTGTCCAACCTGCCAGGATTTGTTGTTTTGCTAACATTATCACTGTTGATATAAAAGCGTCATGTTGTTTGAATACCTTATCTGTCGGGATTAAAAGAACAACGTGTTGAGCTGAGAAGCGTATCTCTTCCTTAGTGATCAAAGATAGCCAGTAGGCAATCTTGTGCCAGAATCTTTGCAGTTTGGGACAGTCCCAAATCAGGTGTTTCTAATTTGGTGTAACATAGTCACACTTAGTGCATATATCAATGGCTCCAGGAACCCATTTGGATCGAAGTCTAGGAGTGATGTACGCTTGGTGCAAGAGTTTCACATGGGTCTCTCTTAAATTTGCCGACAGTGTAGTTGCCTGTGCCTTATCCAGACTATCACTAAGTAGGTCTACATCCCAGGGGAGATGCTCAGCATCCCTCCATCGTACTGCAGCCCTCTGTATGACTGAATTCTCAAAGTGTTTAAGGATGAGGTTGTATATGTGTGTGATTTTATGGGAGCCCTGTTTCACAAGCATGCACAGCCTATCGATGTTAGTGGATTCTTTGATTAGGAGGCCCTCCGCTTTTAGTTTGTTTATATAGTGCCTACTCTGGAAATATGCAAATCTGTGTGAGTTAGGAAGATTAAACAGATTTTGTCATTCCTGGAATGTGACCATGTCCATAGTTAATGGATTAATAAGATGACCGACTGTGGTGAGTTTACGCTGCTGCCATATTCTAAATACTTCTGTGGTATACCCGGGTATAAATTGTAGGTTGCCCTGTATAGGTAGGTATTTACTGACTGATTTCTGGACCCCCACAATCGACACAGCTTGGCCCAGGCCCTCAAGGGATCTCTATATAGTACATGGTTGCGTATGTGTGAAGGAATAGAGGCTGACGTGGGGAAGAAATGCCGGGTGTAGCGGTCCAATAAGCCTTCTTTCTAGGGTCGGAATGGTAAAGTGCTCACTACCCACTAGCCAATCAAGAACTAACTTGGTGAGCGTGGCCCAATTATACCACGTGATGTTCGGGAGGCGAAATCCTCCCTTAGACAGTGGCATTGCTAAGGAAATCTTTCCTATCCTATGCTTTTTCCCTCTCCAAATATAATTACCTAGGGAACTTTGCAGTGAAGTGAAATATTGCTGAGTGAGTAACAGAGGTAGCATCTGTAAGGGATATAAGAGTTTGGGCAATGCAATCATTTTAAAGAGTAGGATTCTACCAGACAAGGAAAGCGGCAGTTTTGCCCAGCTAGAGAGCTAATATTGGTTAGAATGCCTGTAAAGTTGAGACGGTATAATTTGTTAGGGTTGATGTGTAGGTGGATCCCCAGATATTTAAAAGAACCCTCCGTGACCTTAAGCCCCATATCAGTCAGCAGAGCGTTTTGTGAATTTTGAAGCCAAGTGACTTCGGATATGTCTATGTTAATTTTATAGCCTGAAAATGTGCCAAACGTGTCAATGATGTGTAAAAGTTTTTTTAATTGGGTAGTAGGATTGCCTACGAATAGTAGCAGGTCGTCCGCGTACAATGAGAGGTGTTGTATGGTGTTAAGTAAATTAAGTCCTGCCTGATGTACCATGCCAGAGGCACTATGGCCAGATCGAACAGTAAAGGGGAAAGTGGGCATCCCTGCCGTGTACCTCTCTGAAGCTCGAACGTAGGGGAGAGTCTACCATTTATTATTAAAGACGCTTTGGGAGCATTATACAGCATGCAAAGGAAGTTTTTGAAATGGCCCTTGATTCCAAACCGACCCAAAGTGGAATAAAGATGGTCCCATTCTATCCTATCAAATGCCTTTTCCTCGTCTAATGCTAAAAGGCAGGCATCTTGTAGTTTGGGATTGTGTGTATTAGACTTGTTATTCCAATAGTGTGAGGTGATCGCTAAGGTTTTTCTAATGTTGGTGACCGAGGATTGTCCTTTAACGAATCCTGTCTGGTCAGCGTGTATAACAAAGGGCAAAGCTTGGGCTAGTCTATCCACTAAAATTTTGGTTAAGATTTTATAGTCTCCATTAAGTAGGGAGATCGGGCGATATGAGGATGTACTCGTGGGGTTCCAATCAGGCTTAAGTATAAGGCATATATTGACTTCTGAAAATCTGCCATCCATTCATGTGGTACCTTCTAGATAGGCTGTGTAGAGCGAGGACAAAATGGGGGTTTTATAGTACTCTGTCGGTAAGTGATCAGGGCCAGCGGCTTTCCCCAATTTACTATTTCGTATTGCTTTAATGACCTCTTGGGGGCTAAGCTGTGCGTTAAGGTGTGAAATTTGCTCTTCTGTTAGTGTAGGGAGTCTTATGGACTCCTAGAACTGCTGCTTCTTTTCATGATCAACCTTTTGACTTGAGTATAGGGATGAGTAGTACTTTACAAACTCTTCCATAATTTCCCTAGCATCAGAGGTGAGATGGTCACCCGAGTTAATGGCTGTAATGTAAGATTTAGAGCTATATATCTTGATTGTCCTGTTGAGCTAAAAAGGTGTCCCTGGTTGTCTTAAGATCATAATACTGCTGCCTGGATGCAGGAGTGTGGTTGGAAAGATACGTGTTGTATGCATCTGTCAATTTTGCAAGGAAATCATTGTCTATCCTTTTGAGTTGATTATTGTAATGTGCCATAAAAGACAGATATGTGTCCTCTCATTACCAGAATAAATCTAGGTTGCGTTCATGTTGATTGTTGTCTGATTTATAGTGCATCCAAGAGGATTTTAGTGATTGTCGGAAATTGATATTGTTATACAGGTGTGTTCGGAATCTCCATATTTTCTCTGGAGCTTTGGAGGGGTGAGGTTGAAGTAATAGGTGGATTGGGGCATGGTCCGAAATTGTAATCTGCCCTATGGATGGAAGGTGTATTTGAGGTGTCACTGCTGCTGTGGTCAAAAAATAATCTATTCATGACAAGGTACCATATGTTTTTGAAAGGCACGTGTAGTCCCTTGCAACTGGATTCAATTCCCTCCAAACATCTACTAGACCTAACACATCTTTAAATGATTGAATTAAGGTCACCTCCCTAGCATATCTAGCCGTGTGCTTTTTACCAGTGATAGAAGCGACCGGGTCTCTAAATCTGTCTAAGGGCAGCGCTTGAGCCAACTTAAAGTCTCCCCCCATAAGTATGGGGGCAGTGTAGGTAAGCAATTTTGCCAATAGTGCAGACCAAACATTGCAGAAGAGCTATAATGAATCTACCCCTCTGATCCGCCTCAACCCGGGAGAAGGATACTGAGAGTCCCTTCCTACCCTCTGTGGGGGAATATAAAACCTGACCCACCCATCTAGTCTTCAGCTTGTCATGTTCCTCTGCAGTTAACTTAGTTTCCTGCAACAATGCAATGTCTGGTGTGGAGGGATTTTAGGTGCTGCAGGATCATACTCCTCTAAGCATGAGACGTTATGCCTCCTACATTCCAGGAAGTCACCTTAAGGTGTATAGCCATATATTATAATTGGTGTTATGGTGCAATGTGAGCACATAGCAGTCGTGTTGAGGAAGATGTTTGCATCAAAGGGGCAAATAGAGTTCGGTCTAGTGAAGTCAACTAAGTGCGGGATACCTGGTCTACAGAAATCTTTTTATGGAGTCCCTGGATTGCTAAGTGTATTGTCCTGGAGCAAGGGATGAAACTGGGTAAATATGTTGTCAGCGGGCTTAGAGGGAAATAAGTGAGATATAGGAGGGGGCTCACCAGCAGTCGTGATGTCAGGGTGTTGCCCTTACTTCCAAGATCCGTGGAGGGTGGGACTGCAGGCCCCCAGGTGTCATCAGGGCTGGAAGCACAAATAAAAAAAGTGAGTTCAAGTAAAAAAGATACAATAAGACTTACTGAATTATAATATAGCCTATAATCTATAATCCAGGCAGCAGCCACACATTCAGGTGAACAAATGGGATTCTCATTTAAACCAAATAAGAATAAACAGAGCAGTCATCTCTACAAATCTGCATCTGATAGAGGCGGGCAGGGTTTGTGACCATGGCGCCCTTAGGTTACTAGTGTCATAAAAAAAAATTGTGAAATGAATTGGGCTGTAAAGTAATGTGCCATATCTGAACCTAGGATACTGCAAGTAGAGTATGTAGGAACCTCTCAAGATGATAGTGGGGGCACTTGGATGCAGAGGCCTATATAACCTGTGGGACTGGGGACAGGGATAAACATTCTCCCTGGCTGACGGCAGCTTACATTACCTAAATATAAAGATATCTGTGAGATGTAAGCGTTTTTTTTAAGCTCATAGCAATTAGTATTAATAAATGAGAGAAGTGCCTCAGTATATCTGTTAATAATAAGAGAGTTAGTATCAACCGCTCCTGAAAATATGACACTGCATCCATTGCCAACTGTACAATCCTGAGATCATGTCTCATCTGGAGGTTAGCTGTTAAAAAGAACTGAGCCATTAGGTGGGAAAAATTATACATTAGAGCACTGGAGGCAGAATCGCTGTGGTCCACCCTAAGTATGTATAGGGGCAGATAGGAATGAGGGCCTATAGACCTTGTGAAGCCTAATGGCACTAGTAGTGCCTGGGAGTGATCTATCCCCGACTGGCAGTAGCCCATATTATTTAAATGCTGGAGCATCTGCATAGTGAGAGCGCTGCTGAATACTTTAAAAAACATAAACATTAACAAATGACAGAAAACAATTAACATCTTTTGAACATAATACTTTCATAGAGTTGTAGTCTGAACAGGTCCCTTAATAAAAGGGAAGTGAGCAATGTCAACATCTGTAAAAAAAGAAACAAGATATATTGCATGGTGGTTCTAAGATCAATACAGTTACCAATGTTCAATGGTGGGACATCACCCTTTGTCATGAGCTTTTTCGGAAGCCAGGTAGGCCTGCACTGCTGCAGGAGAATGGAAGATTTTGGGGCCTGAGGCCATCTGGAGTTTTATCTTAGCTGGGTATAGGAGAGCAACCCGGCGACCTTGTTCATAGAGTTGGGAACATAGGGGAGCAAAGTCCTTGAGTCACCTGGTTACCTCTATAGAAAAGTCCTGGAATAGGAGAAGACGATGGTCCTCATATCTAATCTCTTTGGCAGTCCTGTAAGCCCTCAGCATGGCCAGTTTATCCTGGTAGTTTAAGCATTTGAAGATGACTTGTCTTGGCTTCTCCTTAGAATTATCTAGATACCTGTCTGGACCTATACTATGTGACCTCTCTATATCAATAGGTAGATAGTCCTGGGACATACCTAGCAGTTTGGGAAGGGTAGATGCCGTAAATTCTAAAAGATCTTTGTCTTTGTCTTTGGAGTGCCAGTCTCAGGCACTCCAATTACACGTAAATTGTTATGTTGACTGCGATTTTCCAAATCCTCCACTTTGTCTTGCAGGTACTGATTCTGTTTCAGTAGATTTTTCAAGGAAACATCCGATTCTTGCTGTCTATCCTCCACCTCTGAGATTCTTTGTTCCGCTACCGTCAGGCATGTAGAAAAAGATCTTACTTCACTGGTCAGGGTGTCAACACCGGCTTGCAGAGAGTCCATTTTTGGTAGGAAAAAGGCCTTCAGGTCCTTGAGCAGAGCACTGTGATCTCCGGTGAAGCTTCCTCCCTCCTCCAATTGTGAGGAGTTAGCCATGTGGATTTCAGCATTGAGTTTTAGCTTCTTATTTTGCGCTCTAGCTCTGTGAGTCATGACGTCTGATTTAGGCAAGGATAGCCGAGGGAAATAATCGTTAACTTTCATAGATTAAAAAAGGAGGTGAAAACTCTTAAGATTCTTGTATTATGTTTTGACTGTTGTGCTGTGGTTACACTAGGTGATGCTGAGATGTCGCTGCAGACCGTCCTAATGATGGAACCTCAGCAGGAGCACGTGGAGCAAGCGGGCAAAAGAGAGAAACGAGTGTAAATAACAAATAAGCTCCTTTTACTTTAAATTGCTGCCAGATAACCATGTTGTGAACTACATCCAGTCTCCCATGAACTCCTATGTCTGAAGGTTTAATAAAACATAGGCTGATTTCTGCTACCTTGATATTAATATGTGTAGAGACAAGCAGACTTCATTAGGAGGATGTCACTTATTTGCAGGGCAAAGCAGTGTGCTTTAATGTCCAGTTTATGGAAAATACTGTTAGGAGGGGGGTGGGAGCCTGCTAGCAGTGTTTAGGGTAATGTCCGGTGTGAAATATCTCTCCCCTCTCACTTTTCTCTTACAAGACAGCACCCTCCAAATATTTATCACCTTTACTTAGGCCGTTTGATGCTGCTGGCCCGGTTATGTCTGCGGGCTACTTTCACCCTTATGTTGCAGATGGGCCTCCTGTTTCACTCTCACCTCATTGCCGCTGTGTAGGTGCAGTAGGGACCCGGGTCTGGAGGGAGCCCGACGTGATCACTCCCAAAATGGCGTCTTTTCGCGCCTCTTCCTTCTATCTTCCGTGGACCAAGACCGTTCTCTGGGTCCTGCGCAAGTGTACTCAGCCGGGCAGGGCAGACCAAGAAGTCCCCCAGTTGTCCTGCAAGAATTGAGTACGGGGGCGACCGGGATTGCAGACTTTTTTGCCTTAGTTATGCAGTGTGGAACGGAGCTCCGTTTCGTTGCTGCCATCCAGTCGCCCCGCCCACCGGAAGTCGGTCTCTAGTCAGCTTTTTACAGCTATGCTGCATCACCTTCAAGTGCTTCAACATTTGGGTATCCTGTCCCTTTAAATGCAGTTTGTCATATACTTTCTGGCTACTGGTTCTAGCTGCTAGATATATTGGATGCACCTCAGATAGTATAAATGCTAAGGTTTTCTAAAACTGGCACCCATTCACAAAGCTGAAGAACTAAATAGCAGAAGACTGACAAGTGCTTGAGCCAGAAACGTTATAAAGTATATCCACCAACAATGCAACCATGTATTGCAGTTGTAAGCTTTTTTGAACAGGGTCCTCCTCCCCTTATACTAATTTATTATTTATGGTCTGTTTTATGTACCTGTATTTTTTGCCATAAATCAGTGTCGTGTACCTCAAGGGAGTGAGAGTTGCTTAAACAAGGTGAGATGTGTCCTTGCTATTAGATTGCCCCAGTTGTGACTCCTATATATATCTTCCCCAGTAACTAATTTCATGTTCTGCAAGAAAGTGAACTTCTGAGAATAAACCAGAACAGCTCATCATTACAGAGCCGCACTCTCTGTATAGTGATGTCTTTAATTTCCCACTGACTGTACCCCTTGTATACTACTTGCCTGCAAGAACATAATCAGTTTCACACACTGTCTCTTACATCTGTGTGAGTTCACTTTGAGATACATCTGAGCTTGATGTGGAACATGCTCAGGGATGTGACATAAAGGACTGGATTACAAGTGTAGCGCTAATTTAACGTGCGCCCTCGTAAAGGGGCAAATTTGCACATTAAATAACCAGTCATTACAAGTGACTGGTTAATGCAACTGGGAGCTCACAGTAGCACTTTGCGCAATTAACCGGAGGTCAGACCACTGGTTAATTGAAAAATGTCCCCCAATTGCCCCCCAATTAAAGTGTACAGTTCCTTTATTAAAATAAAATATACTAGCATTCTTCTTTAAATAACTGCAAGAAGCAGTTATAAGGGTTCAAGTGAGGGGATGTAGGGCATTGAAAGGTACCTTTACATAGCAGTCTATGGGGACTGTGTTTTAAACTGTAAATATTTATACATTATGTATATGCTTATATAGATATATATTTATGTGATAATGTGTACATACACATATAAACACATAAATATATATGTATCATATACATATATATTTTAAATTTGCTGCGCGACTTACCCCTTGCGCTGTGCTAGGTTCTTTGCCATGTCTGAAGGCATCAGAACGAGGCTCCCATTAGAGCCTATGGAAGCGCACTCTCATGAGCGCAATGCTTCCAGGAAATGTGAACGTGAGGTTGAGTTGTTTCCATATGAACTTATCATATAAATAATTTGACATCCCACTCAGAGTTCAGCCCTTTAGGCAATCTAGAATCTAGTTGAAATATCCAAAATACTTCACATTGCTGTAATATTTCTTCCCTATCTCCCTCTCTAAGGTGTCTAGGGACATGAGTTTGGGTCATTTGTAAATAGGGTTTTGTCACTTTAAGGTGTTAGCTAGTCAACAAAACATGTTTATCAGAATTGTGATTGGTAGTTTCTAATGGTGCTCTGACAAAATGCAGGCGGACATTTGGCAGACAGCTTTCTGTCAGACGGATATTTGACAGAATGCCGAAGCATGTTCCGATTTTGGCCGAGGGCAGATACGCTCCTGAGTGCTCTGTTCTAATCAGAGCCTCGGGGGCCGCAACAGCCTCTGGGAACCTTACCATGGGTCTCAGCCCGCACGTCTTGTAATTCTCTGTCTATGAAATTATCTATCTATCGAATCTATCCATCTATCAAATCTATCTATCGAATATATCAAATTTATCTATCACATCTATTTATCTATCTATCTAATCTATGTATCTATCTATCAAATCTATCTATCTATTTCGTGGCCGGACTGTTATCTGACAGCCACTTGTGTGTCGGCCAAATGTCTGTCGGCTAAAAGTCCGGCCACAGTTTCTAATTGAGTAGGAGGGCTGCCTTTCACTATTTAATGAGTGCTAGATTGTTGCTATAGTAAAAAGTAATTGAGTACAGTATTTGCATATGAAACATGTTTGACCTATTTTGATTGTATATGTACCTTTATGGACTTTGATAATTTCATATTTGGCCACTGAGTTTTTCACCAGGAGCAGGGTGTGGACCGTTGCTGTTGTTTTTGGATTTATCATTTTAGCGCTGATGGAGTGCTTGGACCGGCACCTGCCTATGACGTAATTCATAATGAAACGGATACAACACAAGCACAAATGATTGACGGGGCATTGACGGCGTGAAGATGGCTATCCTCTCTCAGCACCACACTGATCTAGATAAACATCGTTGAACACTACTCTTATTACTGTTTTACTTTAAGCTTAGGAGACAGCCCATTTTGGTTCAGCATGCTGGGTAACGCATGCTGATTGGTGGCTAAACTAAGCCACCAATCAGCAAGCGCTACCCAGGTGCTGAACCAATGATGGGTCGCCTCCTAAGCTTACATTGTTTCCCCCTAATATTATCCAATATGACTTTTGGTAATGTTAGCGTGTTTAGTCCATGCACAAAAAACAATGTTCCATTCTAAAAGTTTTTGGGGAAACCCAAATATTTTCTTTTGTGATTTAGGCAGAGCACACAATTTAAAAAAAAAAGTTTCCAATTGATCTCTATTATTTAATTTGTTTAGTTCCCATGATATTCTGTGTTGAAGAGATACCTAGGTAGGCTTCTGGAACACCACATGGCCGGAAATAGTGCTGCCATCTATTGCTCTTACAAATAGATAACATTCTTGCAAACCTGCTGCCATCTAGTGCTCCTGAAATGGGCTTGCTCCTAATCATACGAACCTGCTTTTCAACAAAAGATACCAAGAGAACAAAGAAAAAGTGAAAATAGAAGTACATTAGAATGCTGTTTAAAATCGCATGCTAAATTATGAAAGAAAACTTTTGGGTTTAATTTCCTTTTAAGCTTCTGTACAACCAAACTTTGATCATCAAAGGTTCATTTCGGATTACTATTAAATAGTTGGATGCTTTAAAAATGTGTACTAAAATATTATGCAAATGAATGCTAATTGCAAATCATTAATTGATGTTAGTTACAAATGTTCTGTTTTTCTTCTGTACAGTTGTACACAACCCCCTGCAAAAATTATTGAAAAGTCCAAAGAAAGTTTTTTTTTTTTTTTTTTTTTTTATTGTTTTTGTATATTTACCCAATCCCAGTATAAGAAAAACAGATTTTACGGTTATGTTATATTTGTAATTTTAGCGGTGTACCTAAGTAAAACAGAAACACATCTAATTGAACGGAATGCCATAGGAAAGTAGCCAAAAATCATCCAGGCGTGAGTTTTCTTATGGAAGTGAATGGATTGGAGTATGTGCTGGGATTGATTAAAGTGACGGCAGCCTCATTTTGAGCATTAGCTTTCATTTTGTAGAAGATTTCAATGGCAGACTAAATGTCAAGGGGAACATTTGTTCTATGTTTTGAATGTCAAACAGATAAAAATTTGCCGATCTTTAGTCTGGCCCTTACTACATACACAATCTTCACATTGCCTGTGGCAGAATGGAGAAACCACTAAAGCTTGCAGAACATCTGCTCACTTACACACAGGACTGGGCAGTAGCATTTACTTCCACAGGCAGACCCAGATGTGCTCCATAGAACCATCACCAATAGCTAGAGCTCTATTTATAAGTTTAGCTATGTTTCTTGAGACATTCAGCAACCAAGAAACAG
Source organism: Bombina variegata variegata (assembly GCA_905336975.1). Taxonomy (NCBI): domain Eukaryota; kingdom Metazoa; phylum Chordata; class Amphibia; order Anura; family Bombinatoridae; genus Bombina; species Bombina variegata. The sequence continues at coordinate 11,464 of CAJPDP010004391.1, forward strand.
GGACAGGAAATTGGCAACATAAAATGTTTTTACTCAGTCTGCCTCCTGGCACCTCCTAAAGCCCCCAGAAGATGCTACATCTGAGCCTAGATGTGAGAAAACTCCACTGTCATAGACCCCCTTTGATCCAGATATTGCCCACCCCACCATGGCCATACCATAAATTCACATGACTTATATGTATACACGAAACAATGTGTACATTGCCAGCAGCAGTACTATTCTTCCCATATCAATTATGTAAACTATTTGCTGTCCTAAAGTTAAAATACACTAACACACAAAGGAATGTAATCCCAGGCTGCTCGCTAAAAATAAATATAATTTCCGGGGGCCTGGAGGAAAAGGGAATGAGCTAAAATTATCCTAAAAACACAAAGCCTGAGAGTATGTCCCTAGACAGACAGAACAGTGGGATGTCAGGAATGCAGAGTGCAAAAATGAGGGGGGAAATAATAAAAATAAATAAAATAAAAAAAGATATATAT
>CAJPDP010004508.1:0-12894 GCA_905336975.1 Bombina variegata variegata
GAAAGGTCAAAATTTAAATGTACACTGGGTATTTTGATTTTAAATAGAGGCATGACATTAGTTAGTACTGTTTTTTAGTGGCATACACATATATGCTGTCAGGGCCTGTGCACCAATATTCAAACTCAGAGAGCTGGATGCGGTGTGCATTGTGTCTGGGAAGGTTTTATTTGTGTCATACAAGTCAATGCTGACTCTGAGAGGGTATAGTATTTGAACACTGGTGCACAGCCTTCACAGAATATGTGCGTACACCACTGAAAAATAGAAGCATTTTTGTTAATGGAAGTATAATGCAAACATGTTTCTATTTAAATCTAAAAAGCACATTTAATTTTTGACCTTAATATCTCTATTAGGGCTCGATTTATCAATCCTTCACCTGCACTACGACTGCAGGTTCTCACAAGAGAACCTGCAGTCAGTATTTATCAAGCAGCAGTCAGACAGTGGTGGAAAATTTAAAGTGATGGTAAATTTGAGTAAATCTCTTGCACTTTATATGAAGCCTATCCATTGTTAAGCTTAGCCGCTAACTTTTTAAACCTTCAATATAACTGTTAGTAAGAGATTGCAATCTTAAAAAAATATCTCTTACTGTTCCTTGCTCCTCCCATCTCCCACTTCCTGCTTTGATATCGCCTTAGACTAGACTAGAGAGGTCCCACCTGCTCCCTACGTCACAACTCAAGGCTCGCTCCCGTGAGACCAGCTTTGCGCATGCATGAACAAATAGCAAAGTCACCTTGTAATGAATTTAGCGCATGCGTGAAACAACAACGTCACAATGTAAACAATAAATCACAAGATTCAGCGTTTACAATTGTGAATCAAAGACGTAAATTAACGGTTACGGGAGTGCGCATGATGTTTAAGCCGATGAATAAGAAAATCACGCATGCTCAGTTTATTTAGTGGGCGTATGACAGAGTGACGGCAGCCTAATGGCCTAATTTTCAACTGGCTGAAATAAAAACGTGACTGCTGTGTAAAAACCCCCATAAAAAACGGACTGCATATATGACGATTAAAATAGTAGTTTATAAAGCTTATAATTGTTTAGATTTCAGAAAAAAAAGATGAATTAAACTTATATTTATTTCATTCATTGAGTATAATAGTTGATAGCAAATAGCGTAACTTTACCTTCACTTTAAATCTCCCCGGTCTCGTCTGACTGTTGAGATTGACAGCTTCTGCCTGCACGTGATTGGCTGTGCGTGGGCAGGGGTGTGTTATTTTGTGCTCGCGTGTAATTTTAAATTCCTCCAGTGGAATTATTTCCGCCAGAAGCGAGCTGCAGCGGAAAGGGGCGTCAATGTATGCCCCTGTCTGCCATAGCTTGATAAAGGCTTACTTTTTATAGTTTATGAACCACTTACACCATGATATAAAGCGAGTGGAAGCACTTTGAAGTAGCTTAACTTTTGATTGGTGAAGAGCTCCAGAATTCTGTTAGAGGTAGCTTTGAATGAACATAGATAGTTAGGATTTCTATTTTAGCTTGGGAATTTGTATTTATGTTTAGAAAAATAAAAAAGATTTGCAATGCTCCAATTATGGAATGTCTGTGCAGAAAAGAAAATTCAAACCTTAAAATTTTTACTTTAAATTTAAAATGTATATATCTTACAATGCAATTAAGATGTCCTTCTAGGTCTGTCAAATAAAAGGCCTTTAAAGCATTGTTTTATGTTAAATACAGCTAAAACTTTATGTGGGATCAGCAGACTGATTGAAAACTATATATAGATCATTTACTCTCTGCACAAGACCCACCTACTATACAGTGGTAGGTCATGCAAAGTCCACTCTCACAGCACCACTTGGAGCCAATGTAAGGTTAATGTGCACAAAAACAAACTATATCTATATATTTGGGAGATTGTGTGCATGGTAAAACAAAAGCAGCGACAGCCATTATAAGAAACATTTTTGCAAACAGATAAATTGGTTGTATTGAAACAAAGTGCATTACTGTGTATGTTAAACATGACTTATGTCATGTAATATTCCTTAAAAAAAGGGAACTGCACACAAGTATTATAAAATGTTAATAATTTTACATTTGTTTGTCATCATTTCTGTAACGTTCTAAATGTAAGATTGTTATTGGTTGGCCTCTAAGCTGCCAGGGCTGAATCACATTGTAAACGTGTTCCTCACTTCTCACACAGTTATATGATTTAGAAGTGTTTGTTAGGTAATTTATATGTTCTGCAAGATTAGTAGACCTCACACAATGTATCATGTTGAGGTCTTTAAGACCAGCTTTAATAAAAAAAAATATAAAAAAGTCAAGGTTTTCTCTCTCTTTCTAAGTGTTTCATCATCAGCACTTTACCTGCTTTTAACATTCTATTACTAGGTGATAAAATAAATAAAGCTGCTCTAGTGTTGTTTTGGTTATGTAGTTAAAGTGCAAAGTACTGTTAAAAAAAATAATCAGAAAATATATTTTAGGTCTAAATATTAAAATAGCTGCACCCCTTCCCTGTATTTCATAAACTGAAAAAAAAAGTTGTCAATATTTCTGACAATGTCTGTTTTTTATATTGTAGATGTTTTTGTTTTACTTTTCCATTGGACAACCCACTATAGCACAATGCAGTGTAATTTTAGAATCAAAATGTTTAGCCTCTTGACTCCTAAAAATCCGAGTAGCTGCTCAGGCAGCCAATGGGTTTAGATTTCACACTCATAATATAACAAAAGTCTAACGCAGACAGTTGTTACATTATGGTGCTTTAATCGTTTTAAGATGTGCATTTAAAAAAATGTAATCAACATCTGTCAATGGAGATATGTTAGTTTTTCTTTATAAATAACTGTTCTCTGTTTACACAATATATATTTTTTTTTTTTTATCATTTTCTCCAGGAAATGGCCTTAATGTTTTATTGTAATTCTGAACCTTGAGTGAAAGAAAAGGAAACCTTACATCAAATTCTTGCATTCACACTTGGTGCTTTTCCCTACAGTAGCATTATAAATAGACAGAAGGCACATAAATATGGGAAGGTGCACACACAGGAACAAAGTCAGGGGGGGTTATGGGGAGATAGACCGATCTTTAGTCCCTGTTTCACCCAACAAAATGGGTTTTAAAATGTTATTTCCCCAGTAATTAAACTGTGAAAAAATATCCTAAATAAAAAGTTTCCAAGAAAAAAAAAAAGAAAACCTAAAAACACCGCTCCATTTCCTTGCATACATATTGTCCTGGAACTGGAGATGATCCTCTTTATAACCCGAAGACTAATAATATATCAGCTAGTCGGCTTTGTTCCAATTCTTTTCACAGACTGACAAAAATACTTTCCACCAATCTATAACCCCAAATTTCCATCATTATCTTCTCAGTTTCAGAGATTGTAAATAAACAAAAGTGTACCCGGTGAGAAAAAAGGAAAACCACATGGTTAGAGATGACCAGAAATAGTTGTTACGCCAAAGGTCCCTACTGTCAGATCTTTGTTGGTTTTTATAATGTCATGCAGACTGGGCATAGATCCCGATTTAGTCTGTATTAGGGTTTTAATAAACTTTCCTTGGTCCTGAAGTTTAGAACGCCTACGTTTAATGGCTCTCTTCTCAGTTTTTGTCTTCTGTGGCTGGCCATTGCACAAGGTTGTACAGGTAGTAATGCCACAGAAATAGGACTCCTCTGATTGGGATGATGTTTCGGAGCTGCCATCAGACGGAGGGCCCTTATAGGAAGAGTGATACACCTCTCCCATATTTGAAAAGTCCCTCTGGTTTGTAAAGTCTTTCTTTGCTTTAATATCCCCATTAGGAAGTGCTTTCAAGGGATCAAGTGGCTTCAAAGTCTCAATCTTTGCACTTTTGTACTTACAACGCTTTTTCTATAGTAAAAAGAATTAAAAAGGAAACAAAAAAGAAAAAAATGTGTTGAAATTAGATTAGACATTTATCTCCAGATTTTTCTAAATAATACATAAATACTTTAGAACCATAGTTTCTACACTTTACTGAATAAAAGACAATTCAAATTAAATTATACAACAATTTTAAGGTACTTAAAACAGCTCTTTAAAGATGAATTTTACGGAAAAAGGAATCCTAGATCATAAGACCATGAAATAGAACTAAATTGTAGAAGATTAAAAGTTATGGTTCTAAAGAAAAACAACACTAACAACGGAAGAATTCCAGGGTTAAAGGGACATTAAACACTAAATACATGTTATAAGCACAGTATTGAGGCTATTCCCCACCACCCTCTAGTCATGGATGCCACCATGTTTATATGTCCTTTCACTACATTTCAGTGCAGATGAATGTGCAGAAACCTGCAGTGTAACCCAGGTTCACAAAATGGCAGCACCCATGATTAGAGGGAGGTGAATTAAATAAATGATATATATATATATATAAAACAATATTTAGGTTTATTGACTTTTAAATAGGCTGAATAGATATATAGTCTTTTTTCTTTAAACCCCTAGATGCCATTCGGACGTTCCATGCTGTCCTAACAGCACTGAGTTTTAGCGTCTGCACCCTCCTACTTTTATGCAATGGAAATCTAAATGGGGGGTATGCCTAGCATCATACTAAATGAGCCACCAATGGAACGCAAACAAAATCAGGATAAATACAATTTTTACTCTTGTAATAGAACCATATTAATTACTGGTGACATCTGGAGTTGCAGAAATCTCTTTACGTTAGGTTCTACCCATGAACTAATTTGAGAGACAGAGAAAGAAAGGGCATGGTCTTAAAATTAGACTCCAAAAATAGACCAGTCAACATAATGGGCCTTAAATTAATTCAATTGATTTATTGTTAAAGGGACATTAAACTAGACATGGACATTCGGCAGCTTCGTTAGCTGCTGGATGCAGAAATAGGCTGCCACTTGTTGACTATGGCTCTTTTCAGATCCGTATTTATGTTTGTGACAGATCACCACACTAAGATCTGTGAAAATCCGAATCTTAGTATGGTGATTTTTCATAAGCATAAATCTGGCTAAGAAAAGAGACAATGTCAATGAGGGGCCGCCTTCTTCCACATTCAACAGTGAAAGGGACATTAAACTCAAACATTACTTTCCAATTTACATCAATTTTGCCTCATTCTCTTGGAATCCTTTCTTGAAGAAGCAGCAATGCACTACTGAGAACTAGCTGAACACATTGGTAAGCCAATCACAAGAGGTATATATGTGCAGCCACCAATCAGCAGCCAACTCCCAGCTTCAGAGCCTATCTATATATGCTTTTAAACAAAGAATACAAAGAAAATGAAGCAAATTAGATAAAAGAGGTACATTGGAAAATTGTTTAAATGTGTGTGCTCTGTCTGAATTATAAAAGAAAATTGTTGGGTTTAATGTCCCTTTAAAGCTGCCAAATACTCATGTATACATTAAACTAATATGCACAAATAGAAAAACATGGTTACTAAAAACATATTGATTTTCTCCTTGTGCTTGCATCTCTCTTTAAAGCTGTTCTCCTATTTTAACTCTGTACTAGTGCTGGTTGGAGATGCTCTGCATTTTTATATGGGAATTTGATAACTTGAAGCTTAGGTATTCTTCTTGATCTCCCATTCCTCAATCCTCTTTGCTCTCTCTAAAACTTGTCTCTCACTGCTTACACTCTTGGTTGCCCTCAAATTTAGCCACACATTAAATTATCTGGTTATTTCATTCTGGAATACGAGCTGCATTATATCAAATGTGTGCACTATATAAGGCAACTGGTTAAGTGTATTGATCAAATAAAAGTAATAAGGTACATACCTTTTTCTCTGGTGAAAACTTCAATGGTTCAACAATGTAAAAGTCATCTGGAGCCACTAAAATATAGAAAGAGATGTGTTTATGTTATAAAAATACAATAACATTTTCGTAAAGTATTAAGCATGCGTTAATTCAGAAAAATACTTAAGTTGCTTATGTTAACTCTTAGCCCACCAATAAATATTGATACACTATGGGGCCTTATGATTAATACGTATGTAAACATAAATAAAATATTTAACAGATTTATAACAGTGATTCCCATATCTAGTTCAAGTGTGGTGATGTGTTATTCTAAGCCTATTTATGCTAGTACTTAAACACCCCTACAATTTGTGCAGCACAAATGGGACATAAATGCAAAAACAAAACAAAAACCTTTATTTGAAAAGGTCTGTACATTTTCTGACTTACAGTTATAATAATAATTAGAACATTACAAAAGGATCCTGCGTAGCTTCCCTGCAAATGCATGCATAGGAGGCTAAAAGTGGCCTTATCATGCTTTGCAGCATATAACCTGTTCAAAAGGGTATGTAACATAGTAGATGAGGTTGAAAAAAGACCGAAGTCCATCGAGTTCAACCTGTACATATCTAATAAATTTACAAAAAAGCTCTAGTTGAGCTTAAATTAATCCCATTAAAAGGCGACTCATTTAACACAAGCAACTGAATTAATGAAAAGTGCCCCTGGAACAACAAGTCAGGGATGTGTTGTCCCATATACAGTCATATCCATAGCTATAGTCTATATAGAAATTAAACTTTCATGATTCAGATAGAGCATTCAATGTTAAACAACTCTCCAATTTACTCATATTTATTTAATTTGCCTAATTCTCTTGGTACTGTTTGTTGAGTAGGCTCAAGAACAGCAGTGGAATACTGTGAGGTAACTGCTAATTGGTGACAGCACATATTTCACTCTTGTCATTGGCATCTGTTCAGGTGTCTTCAGCTAGCTCCCTAGTAGTGCATTGCTGCTCCTTCAACAAGGTGATTAGGTCGGTGCAGGATGTAATTGCACAGTAAAGGATTTACGAAACAATTTGAATAAATGGATGGCAAATGGAAAATGTGATTTAATACTGGTAAATGCAAGGTTCTACATTTTGGAAATAAAAATATACAGGCCGCCTATTATTAAAATGAGACTAGACTTGGCAAAACAGAGGAAGAAAAGGATTTAGACGTATTTATAGATAAGCTAAAAATGAGTGCACAGTGCAAAGCGGCGGCTTCTAATGCTAATAAGATACTAGCATGTGTTGAAAGAGACATATGGTATATGAAATGGACAAAAGCATAATTCTGTTGCTATATAAATCCCTGGTAAAGCCTCACCATGAATATGGAGTACAGTTTTGGGAACAAATTTAAAAAAAAGGGCATAAAAAATTGAGAGAAGGGCAACAAAAACTAATGAGGAAAATGGAGGATTTAAACTATAAAAACAGGTTAGCCAAATTTGGTCTCTACACTAGAAAAAGTCACTTGAGAGACATATTACTTTATACAAATATATTTAAGGCCATTATACAAAGTTGGCAGAAGCACTGTTTTTCCAAGACAATTGTTTGTGACAAAAGGGGATACTTTAGGGTTAGAGGAAATTAGATCTAATTTCCAGCATTGTAAATATTTTTTTAATGCATTCCAATTGTGGAACTCATTGCCCAAGAAGGTAGTGAAGTCAATACTTTAGAATATCTTTAAAAAATGGTTTAGCTTCATTTCTGCCTAAAAAACAGAATTCAAGGCTATGATGAGTGTTAAATGGGTCGGCTTCTAATTATATTAAATTGTAAGCTCAATTGGCAGCTTCTTTATTGTAAATCACGTAGGATCTGTATAGGTTGAACTCAATGGACTTCTGTCTTCTTCAACCTCATCTACTACATTACTATGTTAAACAATACCAAGATAATTAAGCAAAAATGGCAAAGTTGTTTAAAATTTTATGGTCTTGCTAAATCATAAAAAATGGGGTTTCATGCCCCTTTAAATCCCTGACTCTGTATAAAGGAGTCAGAGTAATCCTGAAAATCTGGAATGTTGAGGAGGCCTTATGACAGGTTTGAAAACCAGTGCTATAGAGGCAATCACAGGTAAGTAGGGCTGGCGTTAAACATAACCTTTATAGTGTTAGGTCGAGTTACCATAGCAACACAATTCTTAAGGTTCAATTTTCGAGAAAACCGAAATTGGGATGGAAGTGTTAACTCAACATTAAGTTACACATACAAGAAAAGACCATCTGCACATACTTCGCAAATTATTTCAAAATTTCAATGGAAACCTGGTACTAAAATATAATACTTTTAGCTGTCTGCAACTTTGGTAGTTTACGGCTCCATTTAACATTTATTTGAAACAAGCCCATTTTCTGTACAGATTTCCCTACTGAAAACAGTAAATAAAGTTTAATTTTGACTTTCCTATCCCAGAGGCAGGGGATTAGGGTTATTTTCATGAAAAATTTTCTGCAGGTTATTTTTAAATAAAATTCAATTTTAAATTAGGCAGTTACACTAAAGCACCAGTTCAATATTGCAATGTATGGATTAACTAAAGAATAAAGCAATGTTTAATTTCATAATATAGTGCAGCAGTTGAAAATTGCATTACAAATTAGCTAAAAGAAAAAAATACATTAAGTTTTTAAAATGACTTGTGAAAAAAAAAACAAAAGCCAGTCAACAATAAATGCACTGCTGCTTTGCAGTGCTGATCCCTATCGGACCTCTCTTCAATCAGCACTTTGCTGTTTGAAGAGTATAGCCTGATGCAGAGCAGCACTGCAAAGAGCCAACAGTTCATTCATGTGTACCATTCTTTCTGCAGACATTCCGCATTTCCTGCGATGACATCTCAGATCACAGCATGTTTTGCCTTGGGGAGTAAAACTTGAAAACTTCACAGGATTTAAACCCCAAACCTCATATCCATAGATCACCTGGTTATACTTCATATAGCATAGTATTTCCTTCCAAATTATGTTAGTTTTTAAGTGGGATAAAACAATCTCAGACATATTAGACATGGGATAAAACAATCTCAGACATATTAGACATGGGATAAAACAATCTCAGACATATTAGACATGGGATAAAACAATCCCTGTAGTTAAATATCGCCGCTTTAAATAAGTTTTGTAACTTTAAAGGGACATGAAACCCAAAAATTTCTTTCATGAATCTGAGAAAATATAACGTGTCAATTTACTTCTATTATCAAACTTGCTTCATTATCTTGGTATCCTTTGTTGAAGGAGCAGCCATGCATTACTGGGAGCCAGCTCAACACATCACATGGACCAATGACAAGCGGCATATATGAGCAGTCACCAATCAGCAGCTAGGTCCCAGTAGTGCATTGTTGCTCAAAAGCCTACCTAGGTATGCTTTTAAACAAAAGATACCAAGAGAACAAAGCAAATAATAGAAGTACATTGAAAGGTTTTCCAACACTGCATGCTCTGTCTGAATCAGTAAAGTTTAATTTTGACTTTACTGTCCCTTTAAGAGGATGAATTCACTCATAAAGAAGGATAAGAAAGTCTCTTTCAACCTGAATTTTAAATATTTTGTGCAACTTGACTTCCTGAGGATTAAACTTGTTACTGCAGTGTAAATATTTTTAAACAATTTTTTTGCACTTACTCCTTGGCTACCGGAGAAGACGGCAGTTTATTCCCATGCTGTGAACTTTCAGCAGCTTTGGGGTAAAATGAGTGCATTTGCAATACAAGTGCATCAGCAAACATGCCTTTTAGTAAAAGCTATCACTATTTACATAATTGTTGATAGGATTAGAATAGAAGCATTGTTAATTGCAAACTATTTCTAGTCAAAATGGAAATACTTTTTGATTTTATCTACCATGTACATTTAACGGTACAGAAAATGCCAACAAACACAATGAAGCACAACTGCACCACCAATTGGTTAAACTCAATAATACATACAAAATATATTAACAGTACGAGTTTAAAATATAATGAAGAAATAACACAAATCAGATATTACATATTATACTTGTGTATTAAGAGGTTTTGGATGCCTACGAATGCGAAAAAGAAGGTGGCCAGCTCTGGATCATCAAGATTTTTACAATGAATACTGGACTTACAAGGAGTATAGGGCTCTAGTAAAGAGTGTAAGTCTTGCCAAAGTAGTTAAAACCACACAATATTTTTTTCACATGAGATGAAAATGATTTTCAAATCTCCAAATCAATAATGTCAAACTCTGTAAAATCAAATTCAAAATCCAAAACTTTATTTAATAAAATTAAAGTGGTGCATATGGCCATGGTTCCGACCAATCTCTGGGATGTAAGCAGGCTGGTTCACAACGTAAATGTAATGTAATGTATAGGAGGAGTTCTCAGAACAGATCCATAATGCAAATAGGTTTTGGATAAAAAATTTCTGGATTAACTATTTTCGATTTTAAATTTCCTCACTAGCCTTTGACGATTTGAGGAGGACATGAGAAACGTCTATATCATCTGTCTTGGTTAGTGCCCACTTAAGATCCAGGAATAGATAAGTAAGTGTGAGATCAGTGGTTAAGTTGCTAGTGAGGATAATAGGAGATTACATTACATAATGTATTAAAGAGACCTAAAACCAAAATGTTTTTCTTTAACGATAGATAGAAGTTGTTTCGAATTGTATGTCCTATTATCCTTTGTTGAAGAGCAGGAAGGTAAGTTCAGGAGTGTGCACGTGTCTGCAGTACTAAATAGCAGCAGTTTTGCAACAATGTTTTACATCAAGAGCACTAGAAGGAAGCCCTATTTCTATCTGAAAAAGTGCTCCAAACATGTGCACGCAACCTATCTAAAACTAAGCAAATTTGATAATTGAATTTAATTTATTTTAAAACTATTGTCTATCTGAATAATGAAATAAAAATTTGGGGTTTCATGTCCCTTTAACCTTTTAACACCGTTAAGGGAATTTTATTCCGTCTGAATTTTGCTGGGCTTTAGCGCTGAAGGACGGAATACGTCCATAGCGGTTTGGGGGGGCGTGCCTAGCATCATAGGGACACCCCCCTGACGCAATCCCATCATTGAAATCTCGTGATCATGTGCACGATCGCAAGATTTCAATTTGTTTACATTGGAACAGTGGTTCCGATGTAGACATGTTAACCCCGGCACAAAAGGGTTAATAAAAAATGAGATCATGTTATTGTTTATTTCATTGTTGTGTTTAATTTAATATTTTGAGTTTTTAGAATTTAGTATCCATTTATTGACACATTACTCAATTTATAATACTTATAATTGTTTATATAGGTTTTTTTTTTGGTCAAATTTGACATGAAATGTTTTAAAGGAATATTAATTTGTTTCCTTAGATCGTCAGAGCCGGACTTCTAATTGCTAACTGACTATGTGCATCTCTAATGCTGTATGAACTGCTGATGGACTCTATTTCACTATATTTTTCTGCTCCATGTTTCATCTCCAATACTTTTATATGATGCTGAATATTCCAATAAAAACTATTAAAAAAAAATAGAGTTGAGGGTGGAGCGTGCAGGCTTCCAAGATAGCTGCACCACACTGAAGCTCCTGACACGGACTAGGCAGAAACTCGCTTTTCATACCCTTTTCACAATAGACGTGATACTTGAGCATCAGCCCTTGCTGAGACGAGACAGCAAAAATATTCAAGCTACCGACAAATTCCCAGTGCACTGATAGACACTGGTCCACAGGCCGCGACCGGCACTTCTGCTGATGCAGCTCCTATACCAGTATGTGAGAGCTGCAGCTACTAACACATCACTGGTAACGGAAATCACCCTGTAAAAGATATACAGAGAGCCTCTTTCAACACGGGATGCGAAAACAGCAGCTCCAACATTTCACGTTGCACAGATAAAGACCTGCATTTGAGAAATACACCTGATGTGGTAAAGCATAGCTAACTAAATTATAAATCGCACATCATAAGCAACGATAGTACACAAAATTAACGCTGCATAGATAGCCATGAAAACGCTTCTCTTTGCACTATACTACCCAATAAGAAAACAATATAAGAAGCACCACGTGGGAACGCTTAATTCAGAAAGGCCTCAAGCATGGCAACCGTATGCATAAACAAGACTGACTAGGCCCATTATTACTTTGCCATTGACCTAAACACTGCTTATCATGACCTGAGCATCTAAATGCTGTAAACAGCTAAAGGACAGCACACAGAGCAGCTATAAGACAACATTTACAGCTCATAAATATCCACCTACAGGGGTACACAGTTATAGAAAAAGCCTGAAACTCAGGGAAGGACTAGTACTACTGGCAGATCCTGAAAGTGGTGATAATACTATCTCTGGCAATCTCCCTAATATCGTTGCCTAACATCCTTTCTTGCATCAAATTGCACAATGTCGCAGCAGAGAGACCCACAAAAGCGGAAAAAGCTTCCAAATCTCTAAAACCACCACTAGTTCTGTTAATACATACATCAAGAACATAAACAAGAAGAAATCCACTTAACTTTCCAAATTGTGAAGAAAATTCATCAGAATCACCCGACATATCACAATTACCTGCTTCACCAATTCCCAAAACACTATCTGAAGGGCCTATTTCAATCCCTAGCCATTTCCAACTCTGTCATCATACCTGAAGTCCCTCTAGAGAGAGCTCACAGATCATTACGTCCCAAAGGTTTCATGACAGAGAAAGAATCCTGAACTTTGCTAGAGCTCAACAGAACTTTGCACACATATGAGAGCGAAAATCCAGATATACAAAGAACTTTGCAAAAAAGAAAAGATTTTGCTCCTTTGACTACGCACCTCTGTGCCCTCAAGATCCCATATAGATGGGGCTTCCCAGTCTGAGTACAGATAGCCAGGAACAGGAAACTCATGGAATGCACAGATCCTGCTGATCTTTCAAACTTCTGCAGCAAGCTAGACATTCCTCTACCGGATAACACAACACCCACAGTGACCAAACGAGCATCAACACCTTTTTCACACCCTAAACTTCAAAGACGCGACTGGGCTGAGGTTGCCAGCAAATAAGCAAAGAAGTAGTAATGCCTCACAACACAAAGCCAGACGGAGGTTACTTGAGAACTCT